>PVJD01001487.1:0-263507 GCA_004026545.1 Mormoops blainvillei
GGGGGGGGGGGGGAAAGCAGCAGCAATAAGAATAATAAATGGATGCCAAAGACAAGGAAATATTTTCAATGGGCTGAAAGAAAATAATTGCTTATATAGAATTCAATATTCAGGAAAACATCTTTCAAAAGTAAAAGTGAAATAAAAATTTTTGCTACAAATAAAAACAAAATTTATCACTAGCAAACTGGTACTAACAGAAACAAAGGATATTCTTTAGGCCCAAGGCTAATGATCCCAGATAGAAGAATGGAGATGCAGTAAGAAGTGAAAAACAATGAAAGAATAATTAATTAGACAAATCCAACTGAATATTGACTAGAAACAATCTTATAGGATTTAAAATGTAGAGAGAACAAAAGTATACAACAAGAGCACATAAGAGGGGGGTAAATGAAGTTAAAGTTCCAAAGTTCTAATTGTCCAGGAAGCAATAAAAGTATTAAGTTACATTAGACAATAAGACAAAGATTCAGGTTTCAACCTTTACAGTAACTACATGACAATTGGCAAAAAATGTATAAGAAGTTAACAGAGGATAAAAAAATGGAATAATGATATTTAATACAAAGAAAACAAAAAAGGCAAGAAGGGGGAACACAGAATAGGTGGAATGCAGAAAGAAGCAACAAGTGAAATGGTAAATTTAAAGCCAATTATATATCAATTATGACATTAAATCTAAATGGACTAAATCCTCCACATAAAGGATAAAGACTATCAGTCTAGATTTAAAAAAAAGATAGTCCTTGAAAATACTAATAAAGAATGCTTGTGTCAGCAAACTAGACTCTAAGGGGCAAAAATCAGTGCAGAGAAAGGTTACTCCATAATGCTAAAGATTCAATTTTCAAGGAAGAATTGGTCTTCCATTTGTACCCAATAACATGGTCTCAAAATATTAAAAGTAAAATTCATAAAACTAAAAGGAGAAATAATAAATCCATAACTATGGTAAGAGACTTTGACCTGCCTCTTCCACCTCTGATGGAGTGAGCAAAGAAACAAAAATCAATAATGCTTCTCAAATTCTGATGTACACACACTTCCCAAAAGGAAAACAATGAAATCTGACCTATACTCCTCACAATAAGCAAAATCAATCCCAAATATATTGCAGATCTCAATGTGAAAGGAAAACAGCAAGGTTTCTAGAAGACTAAATAACCTGGGCTAAGCAAATATTCTTAAAGAAGTCACTAGACTGAAGACACCAGTAATGAGAGTGAAAGGGCAAGTCTCAGAGTGAAAGATGGTATTCACAATACACATAACTAAAAATGGGCTTGAATCCTGAATACATAAAAAATTCCTACAGATCAATAAGAAAATAAAACAACCTAGATATATTCAACAGGTAAGTGGAAAAAAGACTCAGGCATTTCACAAAAGAGACTATCCAAATGGTCAATAAGCAAATCAAACAGTGCTCAACTCATTAATCATCAGAGAAATGTAACCAAAAAGCAATACCACCAGAATGTTAAAATTAACACTCAAGAATTGTAAAGAGTATGGAGTAACAGAAATTCTCAGACTGTGGTAGTAGAATATAAGCTGCCCCAACCATTCTGGAAAACCATTTGTCATTATCTAGTATAGGTGCATATACCCATACATTATGACCCAGAAATTCCAGACCTAGATACATACCCAACAGAAATGCATGCACAGTAGGAAAGAAATACAATGCCTGGCACAAATAATGCCCCCTTTTTTATTACAAAATCATAAGCATGTAATTCTATACATAACAATATCACACTCAAACACACCATGTGACATTTTAGGCGAAATGTTCAAATTAAGACTATACATTATTACATACATATTATTACCCTACCAACTGCACTCAGGCAGTCATTACTTCTGCTGGACCCTGTATATAAGAAAGCTCGTAACAGCGGTTCATAATGGCCCCAAACTGAAACAGCCTAAATGCTCATTAATATACATAAATTGTGGTACATTTCTATAATGGAATACTATGCAGCAATAAAAGAATAAAACTAGAGTTATAGGCAACAACAAAAATGGTTCATGAACACAATGTTTCATGAACTAAATCAGACATCAAAGAATATATACTGTGTGAATCTATTTACATATAGTTCAAAATTGGCAAAACTTATCTGTGCTATTATAATATTCATTTTGGAAAGAGGTAATGACTAGTTGGAGACATAGTGGGGCTCTGGTTTACTCAAACTTCTCGGCCTAGATAGTGTTCATTTGTGATAATTCAATGAACTTATTAGTGCACTAATTATGTGCACTAAACTTAAATGAAAAAGTTCTGTAACACTGTGCAACAGAGGAATAGTCAAATTTCAGGGATTAATTTTTCCTTTTTAAGGCTTATAAGCAAAAAAAGGATAAAACAAGTTATGTACTAAGGTAGGTTTATGCAGCTGACAGAAATCAATGTTTCTCCAAGCTGAATATAAAAGTTATGGATGTTGTCTAAGAATACAATTGAAGTGATTTCAAATACAGTACTGATTTAAGCAATATTCAATAGAAATATAAGAAATTCCTAAATTTTTACTATTTCCACTTTTACCATCTTTGTAAATCTCCAAATGTGTTATTAAATTTAGAGCCACATTTACTCAGAAATCTTTAGTAACAAAGTTTTGTGGTAAAAAACCAGGATACTGTCTACTCCTCTTCATGTCAAATGACTTAATTTCCCAAACTACACATCAACCAAAACTCGGTATTAGAAATACTGAAAAATCTCCCTAAATCTCAGTGGCATACACTTCAGTCTCTACATATAACTACTATTACTGAGTACCAATTCCATGTAAAGGACTGTGATAAATTATTTACATACATTATCTTTAAAACTCGTAACAATTGAGCAAGAAATGCTATTTATAGTCCCATTTACAGATATGCACTCAAAGTCAAGAAACTACATTTTCATAGAGCTAGTAAACTGACAGAACAGATACTGAAATCTAGGTCTTACCTGAACATGCTCTTTCCACTTTCTCTATGTCTACTATTTCCCAATAAGTCTCCTCTATTATATTATTTTCATTTATAATATTTTAAGTGGGCATGTTTGCCAAATATTATACAAATGAATATTTCAACATTCAACTAGTAAATCTATTCTACTGTATACAGTCCCACTGGAAATAAAACACAAAGATATATATCCCATGAAGAAATCTGAAAGCATACATACCAATAAAGAAAAAACAAGCCTCTTCAGAGGTTCTACATATTACATAAAGAGCTGGGCCTAAAGAAAACTCTGCCCCACAATTCTAGGCTATTTCTACACGAGAGAAAAACGTTCCACATGGATGAAAATTTTCAGGGGCAAACTTCAACTTATTCATAAAACAGTAATGCCAATACTGGAGGTGGCATTTTAAACCAAAACACTGATAAACTAATGAAGCCTGAAAATTTAACAATTATCTCTAGTATTTTTCTTCCTGCTCCAAGATTTGCTATGGTGAGTGGTCCTTATGTTAGCAACATAGAAAACTCATCATCATTAAGACATACCTCTTCTGAGTCTTGTGATTTGGTGGTTTCTTCACTTAAAACATATCGTCCTCTATAAAACTCTCTGATCCTTAGGTTTAATGTTTCAGTTTCTTTTTTCAAGTTCTCATAACTTGGCAGTGGTTTAATGGCTGTATCTGAGGCCCTAAAAGGCAAAGACTCATCCAAGCTGTCCTGAGATTCCCGTAAAGCAGGAGAATGACTATCTGGGTCAGAGTTTATGTCATCTTCATCAAGTTCTTCTTCTTTAACCACAGGGGCTGAAGCATAGTTCTGGCCATTCAAAAACCTCAAAGTTTCTTTGGTCCTCCACTCAATCAAAGTCTCCTTCAGAACTCTAAGCAAGTTTGCCTTTGCAACTTCAGGACACACCTGCACTGAACTAGAAGCTGACCTAGAAACTTGGTTTGACTTGGCAAATTTCTTCTTAAAATGCTCAGCACTTTTCTTACTTATGCCTAGTAGAGTTATTTCTGAAATCCTGTATTTATTTTCAGAAATTTCTGAAGCTTCTAATTTTTCTTGCAAAGGACTATTTGAAGAAATCTGAGTATTTACTTTCTGTGAAGGAAGTTCACAAGCAGTAGCTTCCTTTTGATGATCTAATCTGCAATTGCCTAGCTGCTCTGTGACATCTATTACTGTCTGTTCTTTGTCTTCTTGCTTGAAGTTAGCTTTTTGACCAGCTTTCTTTTTCATGATGCTTTTTTTGTGCAGCTGTGGCCTTATACCCATTGCATTTGGTCTGTTTCCTGGCAGAATGGAGGAAACAAAGTCTTGTTCATTATCACTGCTACTATCACTATGAGTGCTAGAAGAACTAGATTCATACTGCTTTTCAAAATGGCCGGGACTGTCAATATCTGATGTTTTAATGGCCTTACTGCATAACTGTACTTCTTCTCCAGAATGGCCACTGTAGAAGAAAAGAAACAGAATAACTGTAACAGGAAAACAGCATGTCCCACACTATTCATACTTTGTACCTTTCAAGGCGGGAATTTTTATTCCCTATGCAAAGCCTTATTTATGGGCTTATATTTATACAAGCTTGTACACAAACACACACTCTTCAGAAGAAGGCTCTAATTCCGTGATTTCTGTACACTTCATTTGTTTGATTTAATTCTCCTCTTTCCTTGTCCTTCGCCCCCAATTATTTAATTTTAATTTTTTTTTATCCTCACCCAAGGATGTTTTCTATTGCTTTTTTAGAAAGAGAAGAAAGGGGTGGGAGGGCGGGAGAGAGAGACAGAGAAAGAAACATGGATGACAGAGAGAAACATCCATTGGTGGCCTCTTACTGGCTCACCAACTGGGGATCGAACCTACAACCTAGGTATGTGTCCTGACCAGGAATTGAACCCACAACCTTTTGGTGTACGGGACAATGACCTAAATCAACAGAGCTACACTGGCCAGGCCTCCCCGATTATTTTAAAAGTGTTGGAACAAGGAAAAGAAAAAAAGAAACATTTGATAATTTCAACCTACTGAATTGTTTTTGATTTTGGTCTGTTCCATTTCTGTGACTGTTCCATACACCCTTTTTTAAAAAAAGGTTTTCTTTTTTCTTTTGAAAACTTCATTAATGGTTTCTCAAATATGCACACACACACACGCGTGCGCACACACACACATACATATGTGTGCACATATTATAGAAACTATGTTTTGAAACCAGGCTTTGAAAGGTAAAAAAAGATGTTTAAGCATTTTCCAATTCTGGTTGATAGTTGTGCAAAAAATTATATGAAAAATATAAGAATATCAGTCATAGCAGAAAATAAAGTTGGCAAATCAGTGTTTATCAATGAAAGATATTTATATTTTAAACTCCAGAATTACAATATAATGCTAAAATAAAAGACGACAGTTTTTCCTTTGACTATATTCCTTCAATTCTCAGGTTTAAAAAAGATGAAGAATTATGAAAGAGTGAAGGCAAAGAGTAATTCTGTCTATACAAACTTGAGGTAAAGAAGGATGGGTGAGCAGCTACTCTTAAGCAAATACATGGATCAGAACTATAAAGGATCCAGATGAGGAGGATTCTGGGTCAAGAAGTATGTAGTGAGTAGTGAGAGAGAGTATGGGAACTCTCTACTTTTCATGCAGTTTTTCTGTAAACCTAAAATTGCTGCCCCTAAAAAAGCTATTAAATTTTTAGAAATTATTTTTAAACATAAAATGAAATAAAATAATGGAGCAATTAAAAATTAAAAAAAAAAAAGCCAGGTTGGAAGGTTGTGGTTGGGGGCAATGTAAAAGAAGAAAAACTAAGAGCTGAAAGTAAGATTGTGGATGGGAATGGAGAAAGGATGACAAGTTTATATAGTATTAGATACTATTTTTTAGTTAGAGTCTAGCCTATTCGTCACGGGACTTGCCTCTTATTAAATATAATTTAAAAAAAGAGAGAGAACAAATAAACTTTCATGTGTTTCATACTTTTCCTTGAAATTTGAAGATATTATATTTCTCTAAATTTAAAAAAATCCTCACCTGAGAATACGTTCATTGATTTTTAGAGAGGTGGAGTGGGGAAGAGAGCAGGGGAGTATGGGGAGAGGGAGAGGGGGAGAGGGAAAGAAGGAGGGGGGGGAGGAGAGTGGGAGAGAGGGAGAAGAAGGGACAGAGGGAGAGGGAGAGAGGAAGGACGGGAGAGACAGACAGACAGAGACAGACAGGCATCAGCGTTTGAGAGAAACATCGATCAGTTGCCTCCCATAAACACCCCGACTAGAGACTGAACCTGCAACCTAGGTATGTGCCCTGACTGGGAATCGAACCCACAACCTTTTGGTGTATGGGACAATGCTCCAACCTACTAAGCCACCCAGCCAGGGCTGAAGGTATTATATTTTTCTATACTACTTTGAGCTATAAATTAAAGACATACATCAACAAATCTCTCTCATTTGTGCTCAAGTCCATGTAATTAAGGTGGTGACTAATAACCAGGAAAATTTATTCTGGGAGATAAAAGGATGTGTTCTGAAAGATGATTATGGTTAGGCAAGCAACACCATGAGGGGAGTTTAGGAAAAAAATATCACTTGGAATTTTTATTAATGCTTCAGACACTCTTTCAAATAAATAACTGATACCTTAATGTTTTTTGAAATCCTATAAAATAAGATTATACAAACTTTTCAACAAGTGTAATTGGCACAATGTAGTTGACAAAGCAGCATAGTATCTCAGATGGAAGCTGTGTGTATCATATTTCAACAGGTTCAATTAGATTTTCTTGGTAGAAACAGCTGTGCAATAAATCGTACAGAGCAAACACATCATTTTACCATCACAAAGGAAAAACCTGTAGAAGGCAAATACTTCTTTGTGTGGGCTAGAACGGGCACTTATATAATGCATCCCCCCAGGAAGTCCAACAGCTCATATCACCTGGTTTACTCTTAATGTTTCTATTAACATGAATATAGAGAAGGTAAGTGACACTGATTCAACCATACCTCTGTCCTTTCTGTAGCAGCTGAAAATCAGGAGGCCTGGAACAAAAACACAGAAATAAAAAATTGCAGATAACTGATATGTCAAATACTTGTCAGTGTTTACAGATCAAGTGGATAGAAAATATAATTTAAAAACCAATTGTATATTTCACTGATCTAGAACAAATACTCCAAAAATTTATATAGAACCAAAAAGACTCCGAACAGCCTCAGCAATCTTGAGAAAGAAGGACAAAGTTGGAGGGATCGCAATACCTGATATAAAACTAAACTACAAGGTCAGTGTAATCAAAACAGCCTGGTACTGGCATAAGAACAGACATATAGATCAATGAAATGGAATAGAAAGCCCAGAAAGAAACCCACATCTCTATGGTCAATTAATATAATGCAAAGGGGGCAGGGGCATGCAATGGAATAAAAATAGTCTCTTCAATAAATAGTGTTGGGAGAAGTGGACTGGTACATGCAAAAAAATGAAACTAGACCACCAACTTACATCACACACCAGAATAAACTTAAAATGGATAAAAGACTTAAATATAAGTTGTGATACCATAAAAAGTCCTAGCAGAAAACACAGGCTGTAAAATTTTGGATATCCCACATAGCAATATTTTTTGCTAATATATCTCCTAGGGCAAGGGAAATAAAGGAAAAAATAAACAAATACAACCACATCAAATTAAAAAGCTTCTGCACAGCTAAAAAACCATCATCAAAATGAAAAGGAAACCAACCGTATGGGAAAACATATTTGCCAATGATACCTTGGACAAGGTTTTAATCTCCAAAACGTGAAGAACTCATACGACTCAACATCAGGAAGACAAACAATCCAATTAAAAAAAATGGGCAAAGGTCCTAAATAGACAATTCTCCAAGGAGGACATACAGATGGCCCACAGACATATGAAAAGATGCTCAATATCACTAGCCATCAGAGAGATGCAAATTAAAACCATAACGAGATACCACCTCACATCTGTCAGAATGGCCATCATTAATAAATCAACAGACAACAAGTGCTGGCAAGGATGCAGGGAAAAGGGAGCCCTGGTGTACTGTTGGTGGGAACGCAGACCGGTACAGCCTCTGTAGAAAACTAAAATAATAAAAATAATAAATAATAATAAAAATAATAAAAAATGGAACTGCCTTTTGACCCAGTGATTCCACTATTGGGAATAAACCCTAAAAATCCCAAAACACCAGTTCAAAAGATTTTATTCACCCCTATGTTCATAGCACCGCTCTTTACAATAGCCAAGTGCTGGAAACAGCTTAAGTGCCCACCAGTAAATGAGTGTATCAAAAAACTGCAGTACATTTACACAATGGAATACTGCTCAGCAGAAAGAAAGAAGGAACTCCTACCTTTTGCAACAGCATGGATGGAACTTGATAGGATTATGCTAAGTGAAATAAGCCGACAGTTGGTCAAAGACAAATATCACATGATCTCACTTATAAGAGGAATCTAATGAACAAAATAAACTAACAAGCAAAATATGGAAGAGACTGACAGTGGCCAGAGGGAAGTGGCGGGGGGGGGGGGTTAGTCAAAGAACATATATGAAGGACCCACAAACAGGGACAACAGTGTGGGTGGGAACTGACTGTGGGAGCGGGAGTGGGCTGGGAGGACGAGGGCAAAGGGGAGAAAATTGGGACAACTGTAATAGAGTAACAATAAAAAAAAAGAAAATATAATTAAAAGGATATATTTCATATGAAGATTTTTTAAGAAAAAAATTCAGGGACAAAATATTATGAAACTCATCCACAAGAAATCTAGATTAGTAACTCTCTCTATCCAAAATTTACTCATATTTCAGAACTAAGTTCAAAGTCCATGAGGCAAATAAAGTTTTCCCTGTCTAGCCTATTAAAAGTAAATCACTCCCTTGTCTAAATTCCAAAGTATGTACAGTTAATATATATTGATCATGTACTCTTCTATGATCTAATACTAGATTTATTATGTAAATGCCTTACTTTTCATGTTTAATTCTGGTTTCTTAAAGAGAACACAAGCACTTTGAGAACAGAGATTATACGAACTTCTGTATTTCCTTTATATGGCTAGTAAGGCTTTTTGCTTTAATTTCTGAGAAAATAGTTGTATTGTAGCATGGGTGTGAATTATGTAGAGAGGTGGTTTAATTTAACTCTAGGCATAATTTTGTGATGCAATACCAGAGATCACATTTGGCCATCATGATATTAAAAAGGGGGAGGTAAAGCTCTTAGAAAGACAGATACAATAAAGAGCAAATACAGCAAATGAAGCCAAGAGGACAAGAAAACTGTAAAATACTTCTGAAGTGACTCAGAAAAAAATGCCTTTAGAGACTATAAAATGGATTAAATGAAAGTAAGTATACAAAGAACTAAATTGAGTGATATACCATGTTCATCAATAGGAAGGCAACATTGTCAAGATGTCAGTTCATCTCACCTTCATGTATAGATTCAGTACAATTCAACCATAATCCCAGGAAATTATTTTGTGGATGCAGACAAATTGATTCTAAAGTTTTTATGGAGAGGCAAGTACCCATATTATTTAACATACTACTGAAGGAGAAGAACAAAGTTGGAGAACTGACATTACTTTACTTTAAGAATTGCTATTAATATAAAGCTACCGTACCCAAGACGGTGTGGTAGTGGAAAAAGAACAAACAGATAATTAGAATAGAATAGAAAGTCCTAGAAATAGACCTACATGAACATAGTCAACTGATCTCTGACAAAGGAGCAGGGGCAATACAACGGAAAAAAGATAGCCTTTTCAACAAGTGGTGCTGGAACAACTGAAAGTCCACATGCAAAAAAATGAATCTGGACACAGGCCTTATACCCTTCACACACACACACAAACAACAAACAACCAACCTCAAAATAGATCACTGACCTAAATGTAAAATGCAAAAGTATAAAGCTACTAGAAGATAACATATGAGTAAATCTCAAAGACTTTCTAGATACAACACCAAAGGCACGATTCATGAAAGAAAAAATTGACAAGCCAGACCATTGAAATTAAAAATTTCTGCTCTGCAAAAGATACTGTCAAGAGATAAAAAGGTAGACTAGGAGGAAAATAACTGCAAAAGACATACCTGATAAAGAACTGTTATCCATAATATGAAAGAACTATTAAAACACAACAAGAAAACAAACTCGATTAAAAAAATGGAACAAAGGCCCTGGCCAGGTGGCTCAGTTGGTTGGAGCACTGTCCTGTACACCAAAAAGGTGGCCAGTTCAATTCCTGGTCAGGACACATAGCTAGGTTGCAGGTTTGATCCAGTAAGGGTGGGTATGGGAGATAACTGATTGATGTTTCTCTCTGTGTCTCTCTCTCATTCCCCCTTCCTCCCTCACTCCCCACCTTCCTCTCTAAAATCAATAAACATATCCTCAGGTGAGGATTAAAAAAAAAAAAAAAAAGGACTGAGGACCTTAACAGGCACCTCACCAAGGAAGATACATAGAAAAAGAAAAAAGATATACAGGTGGCAAATAAGCATATGTAAAGATGTTTCCCATCATATGTGATAAGGAAAATGTAAATTAAAACAGTAAGACACCACTATACACCTATCAGAATACCTCAAATTCAGTACACTGGATTTGATCCAATGGTCCGTTATGTTTTTCCCCCCTCCCCAAATTGGTATGTCCCCCTAATGTCCAATGTGATGGCATGAAGAGGTGGGCACTTTGGGAGGTGATTAGGTCATGTTGGCAAAGCCAATCAGTGGGATTAGAGCCTTTATAAGAAACACTAGAAAGATCCCTTCCCACTCCACCAAGTGAGGATATAACTAGAAGTCTACAACCCAGAAGAGGGTCCTTACCCAACTATACTGACATCCTAATCCCAGACTTCCAGTATCTGTAACAGTGAGAAGAAATTCCTGTTGTTTATAAGTCAGTCTGCACTCTTTTGTTACAGCAGCCTGAAGAGACTTAGACATGCACCAAAGACCTTAACAGACACCTCACCAAAGAAGATACACATATGACAAATAAGCATATGAGATGCTCCACCTCAAATGCCATCAGAGAAATACAAATTAAAATAAAAATGAGGTACCACTACACACCTATTAGAACAGCCAAAATCCAGAACGCTGACATCAAATGCTTACGAGGATGTGAGGTAGAACTGCTGGTGGAAATGCAAAATGGTACAGCCACTTTGGAAGGCAGTTTGGTGATTTCTGACAAAACTAAACATACTCTTACCATACAATCCACAAATCACGCACCTTGGTATTTATCCAAAGGAGGTGAAAATCTATGTCCACACAAAAACCTATACATGGATATTTATAGCAGTTCTCTCCATAACTGCCAAAACTTGGAAGCAACTGAGATGCCCTTCATTAAGTGAATGGATAAATAAATACCCAAACAATGGAATATTATTTAGCACTAAAAGAAATGAGCCATCAATCTATGAAAAGACAGAGAGAAACTTAAATGCATATTACTAAGTAGAAGAAGCTAGTCTGAAAGGCTAAATATATATACTGTTAAAAATTCCAACTACATAACATTCTGGAAAAGGTAAAACTAAGACTAAAAATATCATGAGTGGTGGGGGAGGAGGAGCAGGGGGGAGAGAGGGGAACAGGTTGAGCACAGAGGATTTTTAGGGCATGATATTCCAAATGGTAGATACAAGTCATACATTTGTCCAAACCCACAGAATGTACAACAGCAACATAACCCTAACGTGAACCCTAATGTAAACCATGGACCTTGGGTGATAATAACATGTCGATGAAGGCTCATCAAATGTAATAAATGTACCACTTTGGAGAGGATGTTGCTAATGGGGGAGGCTATGATTCACCTGGGGGCAGGAGGCATTTTGGAAATCTCTGTACCTTCTCCATTTTGCTGTGAACCAAAAATCGCTCTAAAAAGTCAATAAATAGGAAAAAAAGTAAATATAAGGAAGTAGGTGTGTACTGAAGAGAAGCTAAGGCACTGAGCATAAATACCATTTGAAGGGAAAACAGGGCTCCAATGAAGGCCACATTACAAAAAGCTTTCAATGAAAAAAAGTCAAGCTAAATGGATGGATAGAGCCACAAGTCCTTTGAGTTATGATATTTAAAGACTGCCAATGAAAAATGTCAGTTACAAATATTTTTCTATATAAGTAAATATAACAGCATCAATCATATAACTATTACCTAGACAATCCATTCATCTTTTGTTTAGTCTCAAGCACAGGAGGTCCTGCAGAGAACAGCCTCTCTCGGTCACCCTCTCAGTTGTGAGAGACACTGCTAACTCACCAAGGCATTCCTTTCCACTGTACTCCTTTTCAGTACCACGCACCAGGAGGCATACAAGATGAAACCAGTATTTGCCATCCCTGCTCTAGAGATTCCCTTGCAGTTCAGGAATTTTGCAAGACAGATGATAAAAAATTTAGAAGGAAAAGGCAAAATAAGGCAATGGCAGTGAGTTCCCTGAGAGTAAAAACTTAAATCTATTTTTTTCTTCTTCCTTAGTCCCTCAGCCAATTGAGGCATATCATTTCCCAACCATCCAAATTATTCTGTTTACTCTACTTCTTCCCACTCACTAAACCTGTAGTCACAGAAGCTACCATGGTTTGCTGTTGCTCAAAGAAAACAAGTGACACTGCTTGGGTGGTGATTAGCCTTGACTGTTCCAGGGATATTTATAACTACCATTAAGAGTTTTTTTGGCCTAAAATATAAGCTAATGTGTACAACAGAGTGTTTTATCGCCTATTGACTACTTCCTCCCACTTTCACTTACAGTTCTCTTACTTTTTCTATCCTATTTCCTGGCCCAAGTCTTCTTGCCTAAAATTACATAGGTTCAGTACCATGCAGCTGTCTGGCATTTGGTTCTGCACTGGGGTCTGAGTATCACTGTAGGGAAGAAAGTATGTGTAGACACAGTGATTCTCAATTGGATTCTTACACTAAACGGGTAACCTGCAAATACAGAGTATATTCTATCATTTAACAAATTCCTTCAAAAATAAAATTATGAACTACTGTATGTATGGACTATGCTAAATATGGTAATACAAAGAATAGGTTCCTATTCTCAAGGACCTTACAATTTACTAGAAGGGATCTGCATGGTCTAAGAGCTTTACAAATATTAATCCTTGTAAGAATCATATGCCTATTACTATCATCCCCATAACACAGATAAAAAGACTGAGTACTGGAAGAATAATTTGCTGAAAGTCACACAGCTCATTAGTGGTAATGCCAAGAATCAAATCCTGACAGCATGGTTCATAAGGGCAAAACTGTTGCATGATATAATTCAAGAGAGTACTTGATAAGTACCAGGGAAGATGTATGAGCTGCCCCAGGAAATCAAGAGAATTCTGAAACACTTCTTGCTGAGTCGATCAATTAGGAAAAGCTTCAGATTCAGCTGGGTCTGTAAACACTGATACAGTTTGTATGTAAAGGCATTTGAAGCTAATCCTATGGTTTTACTTTGATGTTTTACTCCACAAACCTCTTCTTTTTTTCTCTTTCCTTTTGTATGTTTTCCTTTTACTAAATGTATCCTATCTCTTAAACTCTGTCCTTCAATCATACAGCTCTGCCCTCTTTCTTTGCAAGCCTTCTTTAAAAAAGTCTGTACTCATCATTTTCAATTCCTTACCTCCTATTTAGCCATCAACCCTCTGCCTCCTGGAATCTGTAAGCATTACTCTACTGAAATAACTCTTGATAACATCACCAACTCCTACAAGCCTGCTAAATAAACGGGTATTTTTCAGTTTTTTTTTCTTTTTAAAGGAGAGGGCCCTGGCTGGTGTAGCTCAGTGGACTGAGCGTCGGCCTGTGAAACAAAGGGTTGCCTGTTCGACTCCCCAGTCAAGGCACATGCCTGGGTTGCAGGCCAGGTCCCCAGTAGAGCGCACGTGAGGGGCAACCACACATTGATGTTTCTCTCCCTCTTTCTCCCTCCCTTCCCCTCTGTCTAAAAATAAAATAAATAAAACCTTTAAAAAGAAAGTAGAGGAAAAAGAATCAATATTAAAAGAATATAGAATATATATATCAATATATCAATATCAAAAGAAAATTAGAATATAGTTAAGTGCCCACTACATCGTAGGTGGATTTTTTAAATTGTGATAAAATACATAACAAAATTTACCATTTTAACCCATTTTAAGTATACAGTTCAGTGGCATTAAATACGCTCATACTGTTCTGAAACTATACCCACCATCCATCTCCAGAACTGTTTTTATCTTCCTACATTTTCTGCTAGGTGGTTTTGCATGAAAGAGCATGAAAGAGGATGAAAATAAGAATAAATCATAAAGCAAAGGCTTGGTGAGAGAGCAGATCAGTAATACAGAGGGTACTATATTAGCAACGAGGAGGCAGAGAAATGAGAAAGCATATAAAAAAATAATGTTGAAGGAGATGCTGCTCTCAGCTGTTTAAATATTAGGTTAAACTATGTACTACGAGTTGGGGCTTAGGTTCAAAGTTTAAGGAGAAGAAAAAAGGTCTGAATGTATCAGTCAGTGAAAAAAAACCCCAAAACAAAAAAACCCCAACAACACATGAGCACACTGTTGAGAGGAGAGAGAATCAACTGGAAACAGGGCCAAAGGAATGCAAAATGAGCAGGCTTTCAGACAGACAAATCTAGGTTTAAATCCAAAGCTGATACATTTGAGGTAAGTGATATATATATATGTGAGTGACTAAACCTTTAGGGTGAGTCATTAAACTCTTCTGAGCCTCAGTTCCACCATCAATAAAATGGGTAGGAAAACTTCTCCAGGGATGTTGTAAGGACTGAATTAAATAAGACCGCTTGTCTAAAGTGCTAAGGGTCTTATCTGAAAACTTTACCCAATAATGTTTAGCAACCTAGGCACAGAAGAAAAGGATGACATGTGAAGGTGGACACTGTAGAAGGTTAAGGGGGAAAGAATCTGGCATTATTTTAGAGGTCAAGACTGTAACTGATAACAGTGGAGCTCAAGAAAACAAATTTAATGAGGGTCTGCCAACCTAGAAGAATAGAGCTAAGCAGAGACAGGAGGTCAAAACGGGGTCATAAAGCACATTCAGGAGTGACAGCTGTAGATGAGATAGAGGTTGTGGTCAGAGACGGAAAGCTCTTATTTCAAGATCTTGGAGGCTAATAGTTCCAAATAAGAATGAGGTTCAAATACAGCTGAATCAAAGGGTAATCAAAAATGCAGACATTATTGTAAATCTTGCACACTAATTTAAGATAGTTTGAGAAATCTCCAGCTATGCAACTTATTTTTTTTGAGAAAAACACTGAGTTAAAAGAAAATTCAATCTCTAAACAAGGCAAGGGGAAAATTAGAATATAGTTAAGTGCCCACTACATGGTAGGTGGATTTTTTAAATTGTGATAAAATACATAACAAAATTTACCATTTTAACCCATTTTACGTATATAGTTCAGTGGCATTAAGTACACTCATACTGTTCTGCAACTATACCCACCATCCATCTCCAGAACTGTTTTTATCTTCCTACATTTTCTGCTAGGTGGTTTTGCATATGATTTCATTTAATCCTTACATAACTTAGAGAACTTCTTATAGAGAAGGAAATTGAAGCTTTGAGAGGTTAACTGACTACCTAAGGTCAACAGAGCTAACGAGTGGTAAACCTAAGATTTGAATTTTGGTGTTCCAAAGTCTAAGGTGTTTCTACAACATGCCACCTCTAATCAAAGTCAGAAAAGATCCAAGATAGTCGTGAGGATACCACCGTGCCTAGTCCCTCTCGAAGAACTCAAGAGTTTACAAGCTACTATTCTCCTCACCTTTGTTTCATTTTTCTGACTATTGGTAAACAAACAAACAAACAAAAAACCCTACATTAAACATTGCTTCTAAATATTTTATGAGTGACCTTAATACACTCCCTGATTCCCAATCTATAAAATGGAAATGGTACCTAACACTAAAATAAATTTAAATTTAATTAGGTCTTGAATAAAATTCAGTATAAAACTTCAGTTGTTTTTGCTATGAGCCATTTTAAAAATGAGACACTAAGTTGCTCTTTCTTTTCTATCATTTCTTAGATGAAATTCAAAAGCTATTGGTTCATTAAAAGTATCATTTCTAAGTATCATCTATTCCCTTCAAAACTTATATTGCCCTGGAGATAATTCTCTACTTAACTGAGATAAGCTCAAATCAAATCAAATCAATCAATAATAAATAAATCATATTAAAGAATACCTTCAAGCTTGTTCTTCATAAATGTTTTCATATTATTTTCACTAAAGTATAAATTAGATAATGTAATCTTAGCCAAGTAAATCTAAAACTTGAAATACCAAAAAACCTTTTGTATGTACGTATGTACATCTGTTAATCACTTAGAATATGTATACTATATAAAAACCAACAGAAGCAGCAGGTTACAATTGCCCTTTGTAGTGGGAATTTTTCAAATATAATTTGAGACATGTTGAAACCTGTTTTAGAAAGTTTTTATTCTGTAAACCAAGCAACAGAGTTGCCTGTTCAGGAAGAGGTTATAGAAGTTGTTCTGCAGAGGTTTTTTGGCTTCCGCACCTCTGAGATTACACTGTTTATTGCCAAGAAGTGTGTGTGAAAATCCCCTATTCTGAGCCACATGATGGCGCTTTTAGCTCTGTCAGCATTAACCATTCACCCCTATTAGATCTTTTAAATCATAATTTGATTCTCAATATTCATCCTTAGTTTTAACTCCTGATTTTTTACGTTACAAATTCAAGAAACTTCCCTCCTTCAAAGACCTGTCAGCCTACAGTCAACCAACAGAATTTATAAATGCAACTACAAGAATCTCGAAATGAGCACACTGTCTCGAAGGGACAAAACTGTATGTGGTCTGTTTCTGGCCACCAAGTGGTAAAAAATTTCACAACAGGAGAAGCATCACACTGCACGCATCATGACCCGAGCCATCTAGGTCAATGTTTTGTCTCTGAAAGGGCATCGGCAGACATTTTGTGAGAAGCACTACTGCTCTCCATGACATTAAGGATATACTCCAGGTATTTTTTTCATACCTTAATAATAAAAAAGAGGGCCCAGAAAGCCTCTAGGTCCCTTATGATTCCAAAGCCTTGATAGAAATATGGAGCTAGAATTCATGTTTGTCTAAATGTTTCTTAAATATACTTACACATTTTTATCAATGAGATAGCTTATTATGTATGGTATAAAACAATCTTAGACATTTGAAGAGACAATATAGGTTTTAGCATTTTAGAATCTGGTGAATAAGTTTATATTTACTTTCACCGTAACGTAAGAAAGACCAAATTGTGTCAAACTCAGTATGCTATTTCCAAGTGGTATGTAAGGTCATGTGTTCCTGCAGATGTCAGCTTCAAGTTGTTTTGGGCATAGTATAAAGCATTCCTGGTTTTTCTTCATAATTTAAAAACTATGATCCAATCCTTTAGCAGTCTTCATTTTTACAGACTGAAGAGTTAAAATTATTTAAGTCGGTAACTTTTAGTCTAAATTCTTAAATGAGATGGACTTTCCCACAAAGACAAGGTATGTAAGTGTCCCTAGTCTAATGCTGATAATTTTAATTTTTATCATTTTTATAAATAAGACATTTCCTTATCTCGTAAACTTTCACTATAGCAGCAGATTGACTAAGAACTATAACACATTAGAACTAAAGAGAACTAAGGCCTTAAATGCAACTTTCTACTTTACAAATGAGGAAACTGAGGCTTAGTGTTGATAACAGGCTTTTCTACAGTAAAACAAAAAAACGCAAGCGAGATCCAACAAAGCAGTGCTCTTAAAACTGATCAGGACAACTAATTCAGTGGGTTGCTACCAGCATTTTTAAAAAGCAACAATAAAGTACAAAATATCAGAGGCTTTTCACATAGTGAGGATAAGTACTGTTTCATAAAAATTTTGTTATATGTATGTGATGAATCATAATGTAACATGCATTTATTACAGTAAAAAATTTTGGAAGTCATTGCAATAAAATATTAATTCTTTGAATACATTTTAAAATGTATTATTTTAAAATTATGATTATTAAATAAGTATTCAATAATAATGAAATTAGTAATAAGATAACTACATTAAAATTACCATTACCAATAAAATGTGATTTATTTATTATGATGACTCACTTTAAGTTAATAAAAACATCTCTGTATTAAATACCTAATGCCACCACTTGAAAGAAGTGTTTTTTCCTGCTTTGAAAGAAAACAGGTTCTGAATGTTATATACTCTATATCATATTTGAACAGTTTCTTTAAAATATCACATTTCTGTTGAGTTTATTATATGTGCAATAACTAGACTAACTTTAAAATACTGAATTCTAGAATTCTGATCATTAGGACACATAAAATTATCAAACATTCTCTGTGAAAACACAGTGACATCTAGTGGATTCATTAAATAAACTGACATAATCCTTGCCCAGAGAACTTAGAAATTAAGGTAACACTGATACTGATATGGTTATATATAGGCAAGTATTATACCTAAATAAGAGTTATAGTTACAAGGGGGGGACCCAAAAAACCCTGGAATTATCTTCTGGAGAGTGGGCTCCTTGCAGTATACACTTTCCCTGTTAGGTGAGTGTTCTAGGAACCCATACGTATCAATGTACCAGCTGGCACTGTGGAGAGAGGCTGCGTTTGTCTTCAATGAATTTTTCTGAAGACTCTTTCAACATGTTTGCCCATTTCATGATGGGTGATTTACAAGTGCATCCGCACACACCAGCGCTGAGTGCTCAGCAGTTTTTGACCAAAAAATGGCATGACCCCCATGCCCCACCCTCCCTATTCACCCGATCTCACCCCAAGTGACTTTTTTTTGTTTCCCCAGATGAAAGAAGTCCACAAAGAGAAATGTTTTGCCTATGTGGAAGAGGTGAAATAAAAAACGGCAGAAGCACTAAAAAGCATCAAAATTGACAAGTTCAAAACTGTTTTGAGCAGTGGGAAAAAAACCTCAATAGGTGTATTGCATCAAATGGAGGATACTTTGAAAGTGACTGAAGTTTAAACATGTAAGAATACACACACAATTTTTTATAAATAAATTCCAGGTATTTTGGGGGTCTCTCCTCGTATACTACGTACACTGTGACAACTGTATATTATAGATTTTTCATGGTTACTTCCAATCAAGTGGAATATGATGAGAGGATCCTAGCCTTGTTCAGAATCTATCAATAGCTTATGAAATACTCTTACTCCTTCTGAGCTTGTTTGAAATTATCTCTAAGGACTCTTTCGGCTCTTTAATTATGATCCTTTCTTCAATTCATGTACACCAATGCCAGATTAAACTCGTTTAAAAACATCTGATGGCTCCCTAGTACTTGAGGATGTACCAAACTTAGTTTGGCCCCTTGTTATATATCATTATCTTCTATTTTTTCCCCCCCAAAACATAACTTTTATTTCAAGTGAGCTAACACCCTCACTACCTACTTCCAACACCCCAGCTTACTCCTACAAGTTTATTTTCTCATATCTACTTATAGTTTCTCATTGTGAAACATTTTATTTTCACTACTTACATAATAAGTCCCCGTTAACATAGGTACAAATTTGTTTCACTCATGTGTATTTGTTTTGCCATTCCAATGAGATTTAAATTTAAACTCACAGATTGGGCTTCATACATGTGTGTAACCTCCCAGGTACCATGCACATACTACACATTTTGAAAGTAAATTCAACTGATTAGCTTACCTGAGGGAAACCAAGGCCATTTTCATCTATCTTTTTTAGTGAGGTAGGGAAGAGCATACACATAAAGTAGAATTTCAAGAACCACAAATATAAAGTGACAGGGTTTCATATTTTAGGAAAAAGTGGGCATTCTGAACATAAGATGGTAAGATTTTAGAAAAAGGTCAGAGGGAAGAACCATTTTAAATTAGCTAAAGTAAAAATAACTATTTAAAGAACACAGAGGTGATGGGAAAGGTGGTTTGGTAAATGGTTTTGACGCAGTTGAAACAGATATGATGACTGGCTAAATGAAAGGGCTAAATTTAAGGAGTAGAGAAGATATCTTTGGAAGCAAAGTTAAGGATAACATCAGGAAACACCGGTTTTAACAGTGCAAAATGGAGTATGTTGCTGATGTAGGGTTGAGGCAGCAATGGGCAGCTCTGGTGAAAGAAATATTAAGAATAGAGAAAAAGAGTAATAGTTTAAACGGTGCTCTCAGCTTCCCAGTCAACTTGGACAATGCTACAATCTTTTATCCTCCAAACACGAAAGTTAAATAGGAGAAATGAAAAATTTATTCTCCCTTACATTTAATGCAAATAACAAAGGCCATATATGTTTTACATATTCTAAACCACACAGGAATAAATCATCAGGCAAAGGTGTCTGCCAACAAAGATGCTGTCATCAGTACAACTGATGCTAGCTGAATGAATACATAGTAGTTTCATATTGTACTGTGCATCAAATAAGGATATGAGTTGTTTTGTTTTTATAGGCAAAGATCTTTCATCAACTTGCATCTCAGTACATTTATGTCATTGACTTTATTTAGCACAGATCTTATTTACTACTAACTTTGCCTTGTATTGTTATAATATTCTCTATCAAGCATGAATTATTTGGTACATTACCTCATTAATTTAAGCCTTTGTTTGGAATTTTTAGACAATATAGTTTAATTATATGACAATAATTTTTGTTAGTTTTTACAAGATTATGCCATTTGCCCCGCAATAATAAATTTTCTCTCAAATTTGGCAACTATTAAAATGTTGTAAATGTTCAAATATTTTCCTGAGGCAAAAATCCCAGGAATGTCCATAAATTTTTTTGGGCTAAAAGGGACTCTCAATTAGGATTCTTTAAATTGTAAAATATTGTACTGATTTTTAATAAAGATTGAACAAATTAGTAATCTAAGCTTTTTAATCTTAGCACAGTTTCCTAACAACAAAGTGAGTTGAGTTGGATCCCAAGATCCAGTGTCTTCTGAAAAAACTTAACATTCTCACTCCAGGACCATTATAATAATAGAAATATTAAAAGAAATAACTGGCTGAGAGCGCTTTTCTATTCACTGGATGGGATGATGCTTGATTCATGAATCAGTGAATAAAACCAATTAAATCTTTAAAAAAAAGAAATAACTGCTCTAATAGGAAGCAAACTTCAGGTTTTGTGATTAAAGCTAAATGACAAGTAACATCTATATGTATTAATTTCCTGATTTTAAGTATAAAATCCTTAATAGCTATGCTTAAAATATAACCATTTCCCCACAATTAAAATGTATACAGTGATAACATTCCAAAGACTAGACCTACTCTCTGCATATCTCGAAAAGCAGAAATTTTTAGAATATATGAACCAACATACAAATATATAATGATTTAAATTACCTTTCTTCTTCTCGAACCCACACTGGAGATTTAGGAATTTGTGCTTCAAAAAACTTAGATGCTTTATAACAAAAATTGCTGCAAAAACACTGAAAAATAAATATTTTAAAACTAGTTAGGTGTTTTTTCTTAAAATTGTAAAACACAACATATATAGAGAAGAGAGTATAAAACATAAATACACAGTTCAAAGAAAAAAATGAAACCCATGAATCTACCACCTGATGTAAGGAATTAGGTGTACTACTGTTGAGAGCCTCTATGTGACCCTCCCAGATGGCATCATGCTCCACATTCCCAAGAGGCAGCTGCTATCATACATTTTGTTACTCATTTCCTTGCTTTATTTTAGTTTTGCTACCTCTATATATGAGGTCTGTCCAGAAGGTATGCAGCCACGTAATATAAAAAATGGAGACATTTATTGAAGAAGATGCAAGATACAAGAAACATTGAACCATAGGACAATGATGTCTCAATGTACGCACCTTGGGACCTCACACTGTTCTCCCAATTGCCATCAGCTGCCCCGTCATATATTTCTGAATCTCATCGACAGTCTGAAATCTCTTCCCTTTCAAAGGTGCAGAAAAGCCAGAAGTTGCAGGGCACCAAATCTGGGCTGAATGGGGTCTGAGTGACCTGGGTAATTTGATGTTTCACCAAAAAACTCTGTTTGAGGCGACTACTGCCCCCACTGACCAGCACAGTGAAGTCATCATTGTTCACACATGTGTGTTCCAATCCACTCTCCTTGGCTGCCAGGTTACATCGATGTCGTACAAACCATTCTTGTTATATTAACAATAGCTGGACTTTTTACGGACAGGCCTCATATAGTCTTATAAAAGCTATCACTAATTTTTGCCTTTCAAACTCTGCCTAAATGGGATCATATTATTATATATTCTTGTTTCTTATTCCACATCATATTTGAGATTAATTCACAAAGCTGTAGCTTATTCATTTACACTGTGTATTACATTCCATTGTGTGAGTGCTGTACCCTTTATTTAATGTTTATGGACAGCTGGGTTGTTTCTCATTTTTTTACTATCACTGCAGTGTCACTATGAACTCTTCTTTTACAATTATTAAAATTTTTAAAAATGTGGTAAAATATGCCAAATTTACCACCTTAATCATTTTTAAGTGTATAGTTCAATGGCATTAGGTATCTTCTCACTGTTGTGCAGCCATCACCACCATCTATCACCAGAACTCCCTTCATCTTGCAAAACTGAAACTCTATACCCAATAAATAATAACTCTCCACTTCTGCTCTTCTGACAACTACTATTCTATTTTCTGTCTCTATGAATTTGACTAGTTACCTCATATAAGTAGAATCATGTATTTGTCCTTTTGTGCTGGCTTGTTTCACTTAGCATGTCTTTAAATTTCATCCATGTTATAGCAAGTGTCAGAATTTCCTTCCTTTTTAAGTTTTTAGGGTGAAAAAAAGCCCATTTTATGCATATAGAATATTTCACTTATCTAAGAACATTCATATATATATATGTGTACCTGTGCACACAAGCAAGAATTTCCTTCAGATACATACCAAAGAATAGAAAGGCCTAGTTATAAAGAATATGCAAATTTGGCTTTACAAGATAATGTCAATCAGTTTCTCAAAGAGGTTGTACCAATTTTTGACCAGCAGTATACAGAGTTACTATCAGATTTTTATAATTTGATTAATTTGGGTGCTGTGAAAACAACTAAAATGTGTTTTTATTTGCTATTTTCCTGATTAAGGTTGAGCACCTTTTCATACATTCATTAGTCATTCAAGTTTCACTTATACAATTTTTGTTAGGTTATATATCTTTTTCTTACAGATTATATTTTTTGGTTATGAATCTGTGGTCAGATATGGTAGTAACATATCTCCTTCTGATTGGGAGCTTATCTTTTCACTCTTTTTTGGAAACTTCTAAGAAGCAAACATTAATTTTAATGTAGAAAAATTTATCAGTTTTTACTCTACAGTCTATAATTTATCTTATTTAAGAAATTCTCTCTAGTCCAAGTTTATAAAGATATTCTCCCATATTGTCTTTGAAAAGGTTTGTCTTTTACACTTAGGTCCTTCATTAACCTAAAATTGATCTTTGTATGTACATTTAGGTAGAGGTGAATTTTCATTTTTTACATATGGATAACTAATTGTGTCACTACTATTTATTCAGTAATCCATCCTTTTTCCACTGATCTATAACATTCCGGTTGTCATGTATGAAGTGTCCATGTATGTGGTGAGTCTGTTTCTTCTCTATTCTGCTCTATGATTTACTTACCTTAATTTGTGCCAATAAACACTTAATTTTTAAATGTTCAAGTATTAATTAAAACATAAGCAAAGAGTGTTTTAAAACACCTTGAATAAAATATCTACAAAATTTTTAATGTGACTTTTCTAAAAGGTAAGATTTTAAAGTTATTTTTAGAATTTCATTTAGTATAATATTAAAAATTAACTGCCAAATTAAAAATGAAATTTAAACTTACCTTTCTTTCAGTAATATCATAGACTTTGTTGGTTTTGGTAGAAATTTTGTATTTCTGTTTTGGTACCTGAAGAAAAGAAAGTACAGCTTACAAAAGAATTCAAATAATAAATCTGAACTTAAGTTACAAGTTATCTATATACCATATCATTAGTTCATGACCTCAGTTTGACTTCTTATTCTTTCTACAAAGTATTTTGTTACATATAAAATTTAAGAGTCTATATTTAAAAAAATTACTTACAACTCCTAGCTTGTTGTGACATAAGGGATAACCACAGAGCTTGATAATAGAACGTTCATCCACAACATCTCTGTAGTGAGCAGGTGTGATGAACTTCCCCTGTAATGAAATAAAAGAGACACCCCCACCCAGATTATTGGAAGGAGTGCATTTAGCTCCCATCTGAAAACACAGCAATGATAGTACCTATCTCATAGGTTTAATGTTAGAATCAGAGGAGAAAAATATAAAAAGAACTTAGAAAAGTGCTCTTGATACATAGTAAGTACTCAAAAAATGTCAGCAATTATTTAAAAAGAACAAAAACAAAAAACTTCTGCCACAGTAGGCTATGCATCTTTGCAGATTATACAGTTCATGAAATAATTCCAAGACAGCAGGAAGAAATGGTGCAATGTTGATAGTATTATTTTTAAAAAGTACTATACAAAAAATAAACCACATAAAATAATAAGATATAATTTTACCTATTTTAAAGCATAATCTTAAAAGACAAAGTGTAACAAAGGTCACTGTAACTCCTATACAAATTTTTGTGCAAAATCTTCTTGCTTTCCTGAAAAAACTGTATAGGAGAAAGGTGAAGTGATAGTTATAAGCTAAGTCCAAATTTTTTCCACTGACATCTTCCTGTTCAAACAATCCTACATCTTAAGATTATTTTTGAAGAAGTTTTTCCATTTTTGAAGGGACTGAAAGCTTTTTATTGAGTGCTATAAGGTACTTTTTTCAAATGAAACATTTCTGGTTTGTGTTTATCTTTAGAGTATCATGGTATGCAGATTCTGATGCAGCTACCTATATGAATTTAAATGCTATATTTATATTCCTCATTTTGAAAAACCTCTGAGCCACACTAAGAATTACTTTTGCAATAGAAGCCCTGAGTTTTAATTTCTTTTTTCTCTAAATGATTATGAATATATAATAGAAATTTCCATTCAAAATTTTACTGCAACAGAGCCATGTAAGAAAAAAATGCAGATTATAATGTTTTTGTTGTTTGTTAAATCATAAAGGATTTATATTGAAGGTTTTTAAAATATCCAGCCCTGGTTGGGTAGCTCAGTTGCTTAGAGCGTCATCTTGATATGCAAGGTTGTGGGTTCAATCCCCAGTCAAGGTACATGTAAGAATCAGCCGATGAATACATAAATAAGAGGAACAACATATCAATATTTCTCTCTCCCTCTCCTTCCCTCCCTCTTTCTAAAACCAATAAATTAAAAAATTGTTTTTCAATCCTTATTTTAAAAATATCCAAACTGATGGAATTACATTAACAAAAATAATCTTCTGTTAATTAAACAGGACAACAGACAGAATACAGAAAATAACATTGGGATCATTAATGCAAATGATGAAAATCAAGTCAGATTATCAGACTGGTTAAAACAATTACTACTAAAGGGTGTAATTTTTCATTAATGTATTTAAAGTTATTATACAAGAAATGCATAAATGATCATTTTAAAGTGCACGAATTATACAGCATGTTACCTGCATGTGGTAACTGAGAACAGACTCAAAGGTTTCAACAATGCGAGTAAGTTTCATGCACAGATTAAAAGATTTTCTACTACAAAAGTAATAGTTTGTCAACACATACACACTCCTTTAAGAATTCTTCTGTAATATTCTCTTCTAAAAGCTGTTCAACAATACGTAGAGCTTTTCTCTCAAACTTAATCTTTCTTCTCACAATCTCTTCTAGTTCTGCTTTCCTAAAATTAAAAAAAGAATTACTTAAAATTTAAAAGGTATTTTACTTATAATTTTATCACAGCCATTTTTTGTTTTAAAAAAGCACACTAACAACTTACTCTTTTGCTACTTATATTCGTATTTTTAATGCTGTTACTTTTGATCCAGTATCTTTCAAAAAGGAAATAAGCTACTTGTTGTATTGTGTACACAGGAAGTCAGCCACAATAACTAGATTACTTGATTTCCAGAACCCAGAGCATAAAAAAATAACTTTAAGAGATCCCTATAGGAAAAAAAAGTAACAAACGAGGTAAAAAGCAAGGTAAAGTCTGTTATTCAGTTAGAGTTTATACTCTATTACTTTTGTGTGTACCTAAAAAGGGAGGTTTTCCTTCAAAATCCTTATAAATAAGAAGAGATTAGAGAGGAAAAATGTAATTTTGGATGTTTTTTACAAGCAAAAATTTATTTGTGTCAAGTCTCAAAAGTTAACAGATGGCCGAGATTGACAGGACAGTCATATTTGTAAAAAAGGACTTACTTACTTTTTGTTGTAAAGTCTTATTAAATAACTATACTGATATGACTATGGTTTAAGAAAAGAGCAATCTTCCTAGGAATGCTGGTCCTTGTCCTGGCACCAATGGGACTCTGTCAACCTTTGATTGGCCCACACATTATGGAATATAAAGCATAGGCTATCATATCCAAAAATGGTCCCAGGGAAGTGGTTCTCAATCCTAGCTGCATGTTAGAATCATCTGATGAGATTCTTTATTCTTAAAGTATATTTTATTGATTATGCTATTACGGCTGTCCCATTATTTTTCTCTTTATCCCACTACATCAAGCACCCCCCTCCCCAACAGCCCTCCCCACCTTTAGTTGATGTCCAAGGGTCATACATGTAAGTTCTTTGACTTCTCCATTTCCTATACCATTCTTAACATCCCTGTCTATTCTGTACCTGCCATTTATGCTTCTTATTCCCTGTACCTTTGCCCCCATTCTTCCCCCTCCCTCTCCCACTGATAACCCTCCATGTGATCTCCATTTCTGTGATTCTGTTCCTGTTCTAGTTGTTTGCTTAGTTTGTTTTTGTTTTTTAGGTTTAGTTGTTGATAGTTGTGAGTTTATCATATTATTGTTCAGAGTTTTGATCTTCTTTTTCTTAGATAAGTCCCATTAACACTTCATATAATGAGGGCTTGGTGATGATGAACTCTTTTAACTTTATGTTATCTGGGAAGCACTTTATCTACCCTTCCATTCTAAATGATGGCTTTGCTGAATGGAGTAATCTTGGATGTAGGTCCTTGCCTTTCATGACTTTGAAGGCTTATTTCCAGCCCCTTCTTGCCTATAAGGTTTCTTTGGAGAAATCAGCTGACAGTCTTATGGGAACTCCTTTGTAGGTAACTGTCTCTTTTTCTCTTGCTGCTTTTAAGATTCTCTCCTCATCTTTAATCTTGGATAACTTAATTATGATGTGTCTTGATGTGTTTCTTCTTGGATTTAACTTATTTCTTTCATATGTTCTAAACTGTTGATTTGAGTACCGGTTTCCTTCCCTTCACTGTTGGGTCCCTGTGTATTTTTCTTTATTTCACTTGTCATAGCCTTCACTTTTCCCTCTATTTTATGTTCATACTCAACCGTTTCTGTGAGCATCCTGATTACTAATATTTTGATCTCTGCATCTGATAGGTTGGCTATTTCCTTGTTGCTTAGTTCTTTTTCTGGAGTTTTGATCTGTTTTTTCATTTGGGCCATATTTCCTTGTCTCAGCGCACCTGCTACGCTGTAAGAGGCGGAGCCCTAAGGTATTTGTCAGGGCAGGGCAACCCACTTTACTGCATGGTGGCACTGTATGTGGGGGAGAGGTCAGAGAGGGAACAACGCCACTTGCTCAGCTCTCGCCCTGCTTTCAGTCAGTTCCCCTGCTACCTACAAGCAAATTGGGTCCTTCTGGTGCTGATTCCCAGGTGGGTGGGTTTGCGTACATTCTAGGACCCTGTGGGTCTCTCCACTGAACTCTCCTGTGAAGCTGGGAGTTTCTTCTGCTGCTGCAGCCATCACAGGTTTTTACAGCCAGAGGTTTCAAGGCTTTCTTTTCCTGTGCTGAGACCCTGGGTTGCGCATCTGTATCACTCCCCAGTTGCTCTTCCCAGCTTAGCCACATACGAATGTGGCACCACCTGGTCCGCCAGTCGCCACCTTGCCTGCCCAGTCAGTTGCCTTACCATGTGTCCTCTCTGCCCAGCTGCCTGGCTCCATTCCTCCTACCAGTCTGGATGAATGTTTCTTCTTTAACTCCTTGTTGTCAGACTTCCATATAGTTGGATTTTCAGACAGGTCTGGTTGTTTTTTTTTTTAAGATTTGTTGTTGTCCTTCTTTTGGTTGCACGAGGAAGCGTATCCACCTAGCCTTCATCTTGGCTGGAAGTGTCATCTGATGAGATTATTTCAAAAAGATACTATGCCCAGGTCCCATGCAGGCTCATTAAATCAGAATCTCTGAGGCTGTGGCCTGGTTGTTGGTGTTTCCTTAAAATTGCTCTGGAATACTAGTGTGCAACAGGGTTGAGAATCACTGCCACAGAATCAAAGATATCAACTACCCTGGTGATGTATTTTCTCCTTTCCTGCACTTGCCTACTAGAACAACCTTTGCTGGACTCCAGGACCTTGACATGGCTCTCATGTGTAGGAAGTACCTAGAATGTACTTCCCTTTTCTCCCTACCTTCAAAACTTTAGACTCCAATTCCTTGCCTGTATAGCAGTATGTTTTACAAAACAATTTGTAGCACTGACACAGGATTGCTAACCAGTGACAGTAAGGACATTAAAACAAGAATAAATTTACAGCTAACACCTGTTCTCCCATCATTTCATAAGGGCCATGTTTACATCAGAGAAGTATAAAAAACATGAACACAGATTAAAAGGCAGTTCTTTATAGTGACTATATTTAGCTTTATGAAAAACATTATTTTCTTTTCCTTTTTCTGCTGCCTACCAATAAGCTATGTCATGTACTAAGATCAGTACACAACCCGCATTAGAAACTGCTGATTTAACCATTAACTATCTCAACCTGCACTAATAGCCACACTCCTCTTAACTGATGGATACCTACAGCTGCTTCCCGTGGATAGTCAAGTCTCACAGTTGCCCTTTGTCAGAAATAATGACAGGTACTGTGGTATACAGCAATGGTTCTCAAACTTTTTGGTCTCAGCATTCCTTTACGGTCTTAAAAATATAGCTTTTGTTTATATAAATTATATTTGTCAATATTTACCATATTAAGATTAAAAGTGAGAAAATTTTAAAGCATTTATTTATTAATAATATACCCATTACATATTAACATATTTTTAAATAAAACATTTAGTATTAAGAGTGGAATTTTTTACACTTTTGCCAAGTTCTTTAATTTCTGACTTAAGAATATTCACCTGGATTGAACGTAGAAGTATTTTGCAGTTGGAATAAATTTATAAAGGATCACTCCCCTCAACAACTATTTGGTTACCCAGATGGCTTTTTAATTATTTCATAGTCTTGGATGATCTGCTCAAAATAAAATATAATCTCCTTAGGTTTGTGGTCAGATCAGTGTTGAAGAGAGTCTCAATATTTCTTAAAGAGAAATCAATATAATCATGTTGCTCCATGGGGAAATACAGGCATCCCTTGTTTTACTGTGCTTCGCTTTATTGTAGTATAGATGTTGCATTTTTTACAAACTGAAGTCAAGACCCTCCACCAACAAAAAGATGACAACTCTTTTTATTGATGTGGTCAGGAGCTGAACCTGCAATATCTTTTAGATATGCCTGTATTCTTCAAAACAGATTTCAAACCCATCCAATTTCTCCACCCCAGGGGATCGCCATCCTTAATATCTTAAAACTTTTAAAACTTAAATCCCATTATTTTATTAAAGTTTTCCCATTTGCATGTAGAAAATCTACGTTTCTTACCACAGCCAGGTACTGTATAAATGGAATCCTGCCTTGCTAACCTTGTCCTATGCTCTTTTCTTCCCTTGCTCAGAATGCTGCACACCAGTCTGGGAATCTCTGCTTTTCTTAAATGACCAAACCTTGTCACACATATTGCCATCTCTGGCTGGAATTCTCTCTCTCCTCACTACTCTGTCTGGTTAATGCCTACTTATCCTTTGGGTCTCAGCTTAATTACTTCCTGAGAAGCCCTTCCCTGAAAACCCGCCACCCTTCCTGCCAACCTCCACCTAAATTAGACTCTGGTTATGAGTTCCTCCTCATTCATAGCGCTTAACACAATTTGTAATTATGAATTTGTTTTTGGTAATATAATTGGTCTTTCTCTGTTCCACTAGATAGGAACTGTGTCTATTTCTGTTCATAATTATATCCTCAGGGCCTAACAGGTCTGGCATAGCTTATGCTATGTAAATAATTTTTGAAAAATTGAGTAATTTAAGGCCAAAGTCAATACTTCATAAAATATCATACATATTATTTTATTCATACTCATGGACTACTCCTATTTTAGAAAACTTTTGTGACAAGAGATAAATCTTGCCCTTTTAGGAGAAGCCAAGAGACAGTACAGGACAACTTTCTGCTGAAAATATAAACATAATGTAAACAAAGAACAGAAAAGGTTTCTTATAGTCTCTGGTATATAAAGGAAAAAGAAGGAGAGTGTGTCCAAGAAAGTGGAAAAGGAGTATGTGTTTACTTCAGCAATGTTTATTCTCATAGACGCCTTTCTACAGATATTCATACCTTCTCCAGCAATTTAAAAGTGTCTGACTTTGGTTTTCTTAAAGCATGGAGTAGGGGGATGTAACAGTCTATGTGAGAATTTATAGTGTTTCCCAGATCTTCCCCTTCTCATAATAGTTTTCTTTAAGGTAGCTCCCATTATCATTTTTAAATACGGTTCAATTAATAAGAGACAAACAGCCAAGTGAACACAGTTGCCCAAACAGTTCTCATACCTTTTAGAAGCATCTTCTTGTTTCAAGGTACTTGTCTGTTTAGTACCTACAATTAAAAACAAAACCAAAAAACAGTAGGTCAAGTTTTGCCCAAATACACTAGGTTACAGGCCAGATTTCTGTCCAAACTATACCACCTATTTTTTCTTTCCCACATACTCCATTTCCAATCCTGTGTGTAAAGCAAGTGAAATGGAATGGGAATCCAATTTGTTTTTGTAAATTGGTTCCCGAAGTGTCCCTGTCAACATGTATCTCTTTCTGGGTTGAATTCCCTTTAACATAGTTGCAGAGTTAAGTACTCCTGAAAATCTGACATGTTGTTACTTTTAGGGGTACTCTCTCTCCGTCCCCCAAATATTCACTCCCGGGTACGAGGGGAGGAGGTTCTCCTTAAGGTATAGGGGAACCAAAGCCCAGTACGGGTGGAAGGAGGACCTGTGCTAGCTAGTTTCAAGGGCAGGTGCGCACGACCTGCCGACGCAGTCCTGGTCACTTGCCCCACTTGACGACCCCAGCTCTAGGCTCCCGGACCACTACTGCCCTTTCCGTCAGAGACAGGAGCACAGCCAATTCCGGCGACAGTCCTGGAACGCTAGTGTGGAGTCGAGGGTCTGGCCGGAGGTCTTTCCCCGACGGCCCGACGACGGCGGTGGGGCGCTCCCGGCCTTCTCTGCCCCGAAGACCTCCTCCCCTAGGGGAAGCCTTTCGGGAGCGCCTCGCGTGCCCCAGTCTGGAACTCTGTAGGGGCTCGTTCTCACGGTCCAAACCAGGGAAGAGGCCCTTTGCCTACCTGCAGCCCTTCGGGAAGCTCGGGGGGCCCGGGACTTTCGGCGGGCCGAGGGCAGCTCAACAGATTCAGCCATAGGGAGCGGCGTCAGAGGGTCAGGACAGACCTTGGCGTCTCCCTCCGAGGCTCCACCTCCCTTAGCGTAGCGCGAGGCGGGGCCGCCAAGGGGAGGGGCCTATAGGGGCGGGGCCCGGAGAGCGGCGGGCGGGGCCCGGAGAGCGGCCTGCGCGGCCCGGGTTGCTGGAAGAAGGCGCGGAAGAGGCCATAGGCCCGGCTGGTAAGTGGACAGCGAGGGAGGTCTCGGGCTGCCGGGGCTCGCGGCGGACCTTGAACCGCGGAGATGCGGCGCTGCGGGTGGATTAGGCCTGGCGATGTGGTGGGCCCGAACGCCTAGGCAAGCCAAAATCGGGAGAAATGGCTCTCCTGGGATGCCGTCCGCACGCGCGCTGGGGTTTATCCGCCCTGGAGCGCGCTGGCGTGAGGAGCGGGGAGACCCGCGCCCCAACTGCGGGGCTGGGACCAGGCTTACACGTGCAGAGAAAGGATGGCGTGCGGTAACGGGACGCAGTTCTTCTGAGGGCCCCTGGTTGAGTTCACTGACTGGATTAATTATTTTGGGGACCGCATCCCTTAAGGGAAATGCCCAGGTCACACTTGGAGTGGACGGCATTTGAACTTTCGCCGCCCCTGGTGAGCTGTGTTGACTTCAGTTTTGTCAAGTGGGACAGTAAAATACAAAAAAACTCCCTATTGATTATATCTGATGTCAGGCCCACCTTTTGGAAATGTGCTCAGAAATGAAATACTTTGCGTTTTTAATGTACTTTGCTTAGTCCATGTTTGCAGTCCTCTTGGGAGTGCTCTAGAGGATTTTTTTTCCAGCTATATCTTTCAGAACTACACTAAGCAAAACTATGCTTAAGAAAACCTAAAAGATACAACAGGAGTTTTTTGGGTTTTTTTTAAGATTTTTATTTTCTTAGGCTAACATACTGCTTTCAGTAAAAAGTTTCAGTAAAAATATTTCAGCTTAAAACTTCTCTTTTGTGTTTACTAATATTCAGAATGAAATATAACATTAATACTTCACTGTAATATCTGATAGTTAACAGTGTGCATATTAGTACATTTCAGCATCAAAACTTAAGAAAAATAACGAGGAATGGCTGTGGAAGAACTTCAATCCATAATAAAGAGATGCGTGAGTAATTTTTTTCCTCTGTTTGTAACGTTAAATACCTTTTGAAATATGGGGAGAGCACAGATTATTTTTTATTACATTTGCAGTCACTCAGATTGTTTATCTTTAGTCCTTGCTCACTTTTTGATCTCTGAATAAATAGCATGAGGGCAGGAATGCAGATTGGATTATTTCCCACGTGACATACTCATGTAAATAACCTTTAACATTTTTAATACTAATCCTTACAGATTTTTTTGACACAGCGGATTTCAAGATCATTCATTAAAGTATTTATTAGGCTAATCCTAATTTTCATGCATATGCTAATGTGCAACTCACCTAGAATTTAAACAGATTTAATAAATCAAGTAGTTCTTGAAATTTTATCTGCCTAAACATGTTTGTTTTTGTTTATTTTGTTTTGCCAGCAAATTCTAGAAGAGCAAGACTTTAAAGAAGAAGATTTTGGCCTATTTCAGTTAGCAGGCCAAAGATGCATAGATGAAGGGCATGTAGACCAGCTATTAGAAATCATTCAAAATGAAAAGAATAAGGTAAGTGTGATCTTTGTGCATACTTTCCAGTCTTTACTAGGAAGAGAATAGCCACATGTTACTATTATTCATCTAATCACTTATTCATCAAACATTTAGAGTCAACTTAAATTTTCACAGTAGGGAACTGGAAAACAAAAAAGGAATTAGAACTAGTCATATACTTCAAGATACTTACAGTCTGGGGGAAGAGATAAACATGTAAACAACTAGCAATAAAGAGGCAGAATAACTGAAATAAGTGCTATAATTGAAGTATAATTAAAGTACTTTAGAAGAGCAGGGATTACTTTTGGTTAAGCACCAAAAGTGGCATTTGGATCATTAATTTACACTGAAAAACATAAATATCAGGCAGCCTAGATACTCACTTTTGGTGATCAGTACATTCTGTTGCTCCAGCCAGATATATATAGAAAATCAAATATCAAGATATTTTGATGGGGAGAGCTGGCCCATATCATATAGCTACAATTGTCTGAGAAGTTATTCTCCACAATGGGAAAGGATCTTTTTGGGATCATAAACAACTTTTCCTTGGACAGTGTTGGCAACACTGCCAAATTTTGTGTCTTTGGACTTTACTTCTTGCACAAGGGAGACCCATCTTCTTTCCAGGAACATACTCTTTTTGTCATTTATAATGCTGTTTATTTATGCAGAAGTTTTCTTTGTTGCTGTCACAATCTAGCCACACTGCTGACCTGTGATTACATCCAGGGCACCTTGATTGTATTTGGGAGATTCCTAAAATTTTTTAATCACACACTAGTATAGAGCCTTTTAGTAGTTTAAAGGGCTTGCTTATCCCTTTTTTATTAAAAAAAAAATTTTTTTTTTAGAAAAATTAGGACATTTTATTTAAAACATTTATTTTTGATGTGCTTACAGTACCATTGTAGTGCAAAATAAAGTAAATTTAATTTTCCCGTAACTCCTTGATTTTTCCCAATTGCATTCTCAAGGATAACCTTTGAAATTATCTTAGTTTAGCTAATAATAATAAAATTAATAATAGCTAATATTTATTGAGTATCTACTATGTGCCAGATGCTACCTTCAAGTGCTTCACTTCTGTTAAGTCATTTATCCTCTCCAGAATTCTTTAATGTGCTACTAGTAAATTCATTTTGTAGTAAAGGAAACAGTTGCTAACAGGTGAGTGATTTGCCCCAAAATATCTCAGCTTTTAGGTGAAATCCAGGGTTCAGAACTGTGAAGTCTGGCTTCAGAGCTCTTAATGACTCTGCCCTGCCTCTGGTTAACACCATGTAGATCTTACAAATAAGCTTTAGAGTAGACTAGAGGGGACTGATTGATTGACAGGTGAGAGAGGGGGAGGTGAAAAAGTAGGCTGGGTTTCTAGCCCCTGAGCGGATAATATATCCCAAACAGAAAAAGGCAGCCTAAAAAAAGAGAAAGTTTCCTGAAGGAAAATAAATAAATTTATTTTAGAAATGTTGAGTTTATGATACAGCAGGCAACTGAAAAGTAGTTTGGAACCCAGGAGAAAAGTAGGAGATTAACATGTAGACTTATGCATGACTGTTTGAGATTAGGTGATTGTGAGTTAAGCATAGTGAGGATTCCTTAGTCTTTATAGCTTGAGAATCACCTTTGTAATGTGTGGTCTGCTAAATTCAAAGGTTCAGATATTGATAAGACTGTTTAAAACCGACTACCACTTAATTTTCTTGCCAGGTGACACAGTTAAGATTGATCAAGATTTACTTTGAATCTGCTTTATGTAAAAAGAATTTTCTTTTTCAATAAAGCCATATGAGTAGTTTGTCCTAAGACACTATAGTGCAAGGTTTCTTAACACTGGCTCTATTGCAATTTATAGCAACCCTTACCTCATTAATGATGATCAAACATGTCTCCAGACATTGCCACATGTTCCCTGATATGTAGGGAACAAAATTGTCCCTGTTGAAAACCATGAGTATAGTGGGAAAAATATGGGCTTTGGAGCTATATAGACAGATGCAAATCCTGGCTCTACTGCGTGTTAGTTGTTGAATACTGGGCATGTCAAGGTCTGTAAACTTTGGCATTCTCTTCTGTCAGTTAGGGATGATAATCTTACCTTGTAAGATTATAAGCCAGTATTTATTTCCCTTCCTCATAACTATTCACTATTTACATAATGACTGGATACTTCATAGCTGAGATTGTACTTGTAAAATATTTTATAAAAATTATTTTTTTTAGCTCAGATACACAAAATCTTATTCAAATCTGGAATTTCTCTTATAGTTAATTCTCAAAGACTCACCTATTGGGTATAAGGGGAAAGAAGTGCTTAGTTGGAAAAGTAGTCTCACAGGAACTAGCTAAGTTTTCAAAAGCAAGTATAGGCTTATTTAATAAGTAAAAATGGAATACATATTTAGTAATTTTGAAAAAAATTTAATGTATAACAGAAATGTCTGATTAGTAAAGACCTAAATATTAAAATTCAAGCCACACAAAATGTTATAAAATAACAGAATATCAAATCCGTGAATATCAAATGTACTTAAAAGTAAACATCTTTCAACCTTTATTTATGGAATACCTATTTTGTGACAGGCCCTACAGTAGATGCTGGGAGTAAAAATCACTGCCCCTATGGATCTTAAATGCTAAGGAAGACAGAATATATACATGACAAATAAATTATACAGTATACCATATGGTATAGTAAATACCATAGAGAAAAATAAAGTACGGTTAGGGGGTTGGACTGTGCTGAGTAAAATTACATAGAGATATGAAGGAAGCAGGGGAATACTCATAAACTGTGGGACTACCTGGGAAAAGAGTGTGCCAGGTAGAAGAAATAACTAGTAGGAAAAGAATATTCAGGGAGCTCAGCTCTGGCTGGTGTGGCTCGGTGGATTGAGCACTGGCCTGTGAACCAAAGGGTTGCTGGTTCCAATCCCAGTCTAGGGCACATGCCTGGGTTGTGGGCCAGGTCTCCAGTAGGGGGCACATGGGAGGCAACCACACATTGATGTTTCTCTCCCTCTCTCCTTCCCTTCCCCTCTCTAAAAGTAAATAAATAAAACCTTTAAAAAAATATTCAGGGAGATCAATTGAACTGTTTATCCCATTAGGTAAAAAGCATAATTATTTTGTTATTTTTTATAGTCAGTTTAAGTCTTCATTTTATGCTATATTTCCAACATAATTCTTATTGAATAGAAAGAAAGGTGAAACATCTTTTTAAAAACACAACTTAAATGAACGTTTGTAAATCTAAAGGAGAAAATTTATTTTAGACCCAAAAGCAGAAAAGAGACCAACAACAAAAAAATCAATGTCTTTTGCAATGTAAAAATAAGGACAACCAAAAAACCAAATAGTTGTCATAAATACACATAAGTGAATATTAGCATATAGGGAGCTCATGCAGATTGATTAGACAATTTTTTACTAAAATGTTCAGTTAATAAATGAGGAAAGTTGTAAACAGTGTTTCCTCTGTTGTGAACTATGTGGTCATGTACCCTAACATATGCAGTTGCTTCTTCTCTAGGATATCTTAAGTCTTACACCTTTACACATTGCCATTGCAGAGCCTTTAATGTATTTCCCACTTAACCTACACCTGACAAACTTCTGTTTCTGGAACAAGTCTTAGCTTAGCCATTGCTTCTTCTGGAAAACCTCTCTTGCCTTCCCAGATGGAAGTGACTCTTTTCCTGCTATACCTTATACTCTACTGTTACTACCTTACAGGATTAGGGTCACAGAGGTGGTATTGAACCTATCTGTCTACTTCCCACATGTGTTTCTTTTTTTTTTTTTAACAAATGAACTAGAATGTAAACTTTTTAAAGAGAGTTATTAACTGATGTATTCCTTGTTTTATTTTTAGCACCTAGAATGTTCTAGGGACCTGGTATAGTACATGCTTGATAAATATTGATGAGTTAAAGTAGAACGCAGGCCAGAGAAGTGGAATATATTATTGATAGTTTTGAAAATCAGTGCTTTTGATAATGAATGTGAATCATTAACCATAAAGATAGACTTTTACTTGTGTGGTAAGCATTCTGAAATATCTTTGAATATAGAAGCAACTTTTATGTAGGAGAGAAACTTAATGAAATGGCACCCTCTCTTTTTACCTAAGTTACATGATTATAATATATTTAGAGATTGTCCAAAGAACTTTAAAAGGTTTGTGATCATTCCTGGAATTCTTTATGAATTGGGGGAATAAAATTCTCCATGAAAATTAAGTGCTTGCTCATAGTTAGCAAATTAAATCTCTTGTTGGAAAGAGGATTTATTTAAATCTTGGGAAAAACCAATTTACCTGATTAAAAGTGAAGTCTCATTTGCTTTTTCTCAGTGGAAGTATTAAAAACTATCTTAAAATATTGATATCTGTTAGTAGCCAACCCTATGAAGTGAATGGTGACATGTAGGACTTGTTGCTTCATCTATTCTATTTGCAGGAAATTTTAAGCTCCTCCAAGAAAGCTCTCTGTAAGAGTCCTATAGGTGGCAGAATTTGCTTTACTCTGAAAATGTTGTTATAGGTCATCATCAAGAATATGGGCTGGAATCTTGTTGGTCCTGTTGTTCGATGCCTTTTATGGAATGATAAAGAAGATGATAAAAGAAAATATTTTCTTATGCTTGATTTATTGATAAAGGTAAGTTAACAAAAACTGAAGTTTTCTGCCACAGTACATATCAGTATTTTATAATTTCCTTTAATGTTTAATGCCTGTTTTGTTTTTGGTGAGAAAGCTGTTTGTTTATGAAAATAAGGAAGGGAACTCTTTGAAAAAAGGTGCAACCTTATTGATTAGATGGGCAAGTCCATTTCAGTTTCCCCAAATTTTCTGGATATAAGAATTGTCTAACCTCATTGTAGACCCACTAATTTAGAATCCCTGAGGAGAGACCTACCTAATACACTCTATTTTTAATCAGTAGCTTATTGTATAGATGTGAAATTCAAAGTTTAGAGAGTTAGTTCAAGGCCACACTGATCTTAGTACGTAGGAACTAAAATCAGTATCAGTACACTTTGCTCCGTGGCATGTTCCCTAAAAGAATATGAAAAACCTAGAATGCAAGTGATCACAGTGAAAATAGGAATAGTGAGTAGAGTAGTTGTGACTGGCAACTTTAGAAAGCAACTCATGGTAAAAGGTTAATAACATTATAAGTCAAAAATGGTGATTAAGAAAGATAAATCTGAGAAAAATGACATTATAAGAATTTATTTAGGACTTCTAATCAAGATGGCAGCATAGGTAAACATGGCTCGCCTCCTCAAACACATCAAAACTACAACTGAGGTATAGTACAACCATCACTTAGAACTGACATAAATAGAGTTGAATGGAAGTCTAACAACTACGGAATTAGAGAAACCACATCCATCCAGATTGGTAGTAGGGATGGAGACACAGAACAGGCTGGTTCTACATCCACATGTGGTGGATAAAAATTCAGGAGGGATATCTTGGGAGTGTGGAGTCCCAGGCCCCCCACCCTAGGGTACCAGTACCAGGAAGATAAATCCCCATGACTTCTGGCTACAGAAACAAAACCACCAGGGACTGAGTCTGTGGAAGAAACATCTGGAGTCCCAAGCAGCTCCCTTAACCCACACATGAACTTACTCAGACTCATTCCTTCTGAGCTCCAGCACCAGGGTAGCAGCTTGAAAGACACCAGTGGCATACGGGGAGGAACTGAAGTGGCTGGCATCAAGGCAAGAGCTAGAGCACAGCTTTCTCCCAGACAGAGAGGTGGGCAGAGCCACAGAGCTAGCACGTGGTGCCTTATCTGAGACTTCAACAACCTGGTTAACATTGTCTTACTCTGGAGATCCATGGAGGCTCTGATGTACCTGATTACCAGCTGTTAACAGTAGTTTTTTCTATATGAATGGCTGCTCTTGGCTTAAGCTTCACAGCTTCCTAAATCCTTTCAAACAAGGAACAGCTGACCTCAATGAGCCTCTAGCCCACACCACTTGCGAAGGGGCACCAGGCCCAGCACTAGCAGCAGCCAGCCTAGAGTCACAGCTTAGCTTCACCTGGGAATCTCCAAGCACAGCACAAGTAGCAGCCATCCCAGATTGCTCTATAGCTCAGGCAGGGTGGCCCCGGGAAAAACACAGGTAGGGCTGAGCTTGGCCTCCACCACCCTGGCAACCCCCGGGCCTGCTCACCCAGTGGAGCTACAGACCATGTCAGAGCACCACCATGCCCCTGCACAGCTTATCCTCCATGGAGGACAGGAGTTGGTTATCTGTGGTCATAGCCAGTCCTTGCAGCAGACTGTCTTGGGTAAATCCCTCCCATTTATCTGCCAACAGCAACCAAGATTCAACTACAAGAGGAGGGTGTACTCAGCCCACATGAAGGGCGTACCACAAGTACCCAGCTTGGGTGATAGGGGAGGCTGTGCCACTGGACCCTACAGGACTCCTACTACATTAGGCCATGCTACCAAGACAGGGAGTTAAAGCAGCTCTACCTAATTCATAGAAACAAGCACAGGGAGGCTGCCAAAACAAGGAGACAAAGAAACATGACCCGAATGAAAGAATGGATCAAAACTGCAAAAAGCTGAATGAAATGGAGATAAGCAATCTATCAGATGCAGAGTTCAAAACACTGGTTATAAGGATGCCCAAGGAACTTAGTGAGGACTTCAATAGCATAAAAAAGATCTAGTCTAATTGAAATAAAGAACTATTTACAGGGAAACAACAGCAGAATGGATGAAGCTGAGAAATCAATGATTTAGAACCGAATGAACCAAAAAACAACCAGTCAGAACAAGAAAAAACTCCAAAACAAGGGTAATGTGAGCAGCCTCTAGGACAACTTCAGGAGGTCCCAGTTACATCATAGGGGTGGCAGAATGAAAAGAGAATGAGCAAGAAATTGGAATTCTGTTTAAAAAATAGTGAAAGAAAACTTCCCTAATTTGGTGAAGGAAATAGACATCTAAGTCCAGGAAGCACAGACAGTCCCAAACAAGATGGATGCGAAGAGACCGACTCCAAGACACATCATAATTAAAATGCCAAAGGTTAAAGAGAGAATCTTAAGAGCAGCAAGAGAAAAGAAGTTAGTTACCTGCATGGGAGTTCCCACAACACTGTCAGCTGATTTTTCAAAAGAAACCGTTCAGGCTAGAAGGGATTGGCAAGACATATATTCAAAGTCGTGACAAGCAGGGACCTACAGTCAAGATTGCTCTACCCAGCAAAGATGTTATTTAGAATCAAAGGGCAGATAAAGAGGTTACCAGACAAGAAAAAACTAGAGGAGTTCACCATCACCAAACCATTATATGAAATGTTAAAGGGACTTATTTAGGAAAAAGAAGATGATCAAAGGTAAGAACAATAAAAATGGCAATAAATACGTGCCTATCAACAATTGAATCTAAAAAACAGACTAAGCTAACAAAGACAGATAAAATCATGGATACAGAGAATGTTTTGATCGTTACCCTGTGGGAGAGGGTTCTGGGGGAATGGGTGAAGAGGCGAGGGGATTAAGAAGCACAAATAGGTAGTCACAGAATAGCCATGGGGATGTACAGTACAGTATAGGAAATGGAGTAGCCAAAGAACTTACATGCATGACCCATGGACATGATCAATGGTGAAGGGATTGTCTCAGGGAGTGGTGGTGCTGGGTAGAGGGTGCAATTGAGGGAAAATCAGGACAATTGTAATAGCATAATCAATAAAATATAATAAAAATGGTAAACTTATTTAGAGGTCAGTGCAAATAAATATATACTTGGAAAGAGGGAACACTGTACAGTAGTTATTAACTATAAAGGCTTTTTAAAAAACAAGACAAGAGAGGTGATAACATATGGCCATTCAGAAAGGCAATACAAATTTTTATCTGCTCAGGAAGGACAAAAGTGACTACATTTATCTATGTACTATGACAGTGTAAAATGACCCACTTGCTGGGGACTCTGAGGACCCAACACAGCCTTCAGAGGAGACAGACAAGGCTCAAAGGAAACCTCAGCTCTGGCAATCAGACCCTCCCTTCCCATTTCCTTAACTTTTCCTTATTTTTATTTTATTTTTATCCTCTCCAAAGGAGATGCTTATTGATTTTAGAGATAGGAGAAGGTAGGGAGAGAGAGGGAGATAAACATTGATTGATTGCCTCTCCTGGTCACCTTGACCAGGGACTGAACCTGCAGCATAGGCGTGTGCCCTGACTGCAAGTTGAACCTGCAGCCTTTTGGTTTACAAGATGATGCTCCAACCAACTGAGCCATACTGGCCAGGGTGCTTCTTTTTAGCTTTGCAGTGATTTGACAATCACAGATTCTGTTAGCTAATATATATACCATATTTATACATATGGTATACATGTATAGTTTTTTGGTAAAACTGGGCTATTTTAATGTTTTTTACAATAAAATAAATAGTTCTCATGATGGCTGCAGACATGTAAGTTATTATAATGTTGTAACATGAAGAAACATCAGTCAGGTGTTCCTGATTGGTGCATAGTCTTCAATAATTACAAGGAGTTACTCCTATGAAACTGCTGTCAAACCAGTAAGAATGCCATTTATACATTCATCTTTTTCAGGGTTATTGGTAACCTGGGCATATTTTCCCCAAATAACCTTGCCTCCTTGTGTCACAACGCCCAACTCATTTACGTTCACCTCAATGACAGTACGTTTGGGGCAACACCCAAAGTTGTGTACGTGAGCATGAGGAATTCTTCTTTACACCAAGCATTGGCAGGCAAAAGGTGGCTTTCAGTTCAAGATGTGTTACCTGGGCCTTCTTGAAACAAACCCATTGGCCTAATGAATCTTTCATATTTAGGTGGTTTTTGAGTAAAACCATCTCGAACAAAGCAGACTTTAGTAACTAACCTCTTTCGTGCTTTCTTTCTCTTTCCTGTTTGAGTAACTTTTAATACTTTTTGTGTCCCTGGGCACAAACTTTGTACAGAGGGACTTCCCATTTTCCCACTTTCTCTCTTCGTTTTTATTTAATCATATTGGAAAGTACTTTAGCTCAAGACTGTCCCTCTCTGTCCAGTAGATATACAGGTACTGCTCCTTGTGGAGTCTTTTCATCATTCTTTTGTGTGGATATTTCTCTCTTTGTGCATCTTGATAGTCTTTTTCATTTTTATTTTTTCAGCATGGCACTGTTTATGGTAGAGCTTATCTTTCAGACCAGTCATATTTTTGCCTTTGAATGCTCGTGAGCCTCTCAGCCTACCCTCTTTCCCTTTTTCTCATGATAATCCAGGTGATATCTGTAGTACTTACAGCATAAATCAACATGACCATTTTGTGGCATGTTGTGGCCGGAGTGCAGTCCGCCATGTGTGAAGAAGCTTTCAACTTTCGGGTCTCAGAGACCCATGAACGAACTCCATGCAACTCGTGACAGAAAAGGCTATTATATATTTTTTAACAATTTTGTGAGTTACCGTTAAGCAAAAATAATTATGTTTTTTCAGTATATGCCTTCTTTTTAAGTAATCATGTGGCTTTAAATACAACTTGTATTAAACAGGTTCAATTGTGAATATTTTTATAGTTATGTAATCCAAAAGAATTATTGTTGGGTTTGCTTGAACTGATTGAAGAGCCCTCTGGAAAACAGATATCCCAAATTATTCTTCTTTTACTTCAGCCGTTACAAACAGGTAATGATTATTTTGGTATCTAAGTGTTTTTTATTTGTGTAAGTGCCTTAATATTACACCCAAATGTCAACAATATACCAAAGTAAAGTTTACGACTAATTATTGAGTATTCTGTTTAAACCAGTAATAGCAATGCCAGCTTGAATCCTGCTGCTAATAGAAAGATAACAATACCTGACTCAAAGTGGGTACTTAGTAAATAATTTTGTTGAATGTCATGCTGTTTTTTATATGCTGTGTTGTAACCTATAGCTTTTTGCTTAACCTTCCTGTCTGCAATTTACATTCTAGAATTTCCTCTGTAACATATTTAAAAGATTGCCTCCGCAATACTCAGTCCGTAGCATTGTGGTAGTCGCGTGTCTTGGTTAAGAACAGTATTGGGCAGGGCATTGCTCATCCTCAGCATTGGGAAGTTAGGCTTGAGAACAGCAAAAGTACTGCTGAAGAATGAAACAATAGGTATGGAAAGAAAAGGCTTCATGGCTAGGTGCTGTAATAGTATTGTTAGGTAATACACCTTAGCGACCAAGGCAGACAGTATATATTCATGGAAAGAGACTACTTTTTAATTTTATGACCTACATGTAATTTCAGAGTCTGATATAAGGACCCAGAATCAGAAACTAGAGTAAATTTGTTTCAGACGTGAATGCCCAGCACCTTTATACCAGTTGAAGTATTCAGTCTTCTAGAAATATTCAGTCTCCCATTTTTATAGTGCCTTATAGTTTACAAGACACTGTCTCTTATTTTATACTTAAAACAACCAAAATCTATGGAAAACAGTGTTTCTGTCTTAAGTATGTAACCTGTTGTAAATACACCTAAACAAGATTTCATGGCATCTATTGTAAAGTGCCATAATTGTAAGGTGCTCCATTATTTTATGCACCGCTAAGAAAGAGGGGGAACCGCACTGCCAATTAAGCTTTCATATGTCATCCTGATTCCAGAGTTGTGAAAATATGAAAAAAGAGTGTATTATAATTCTGCATTAACTGAACTTCTTGTCTTGTGTTTAGTGTGCTTGGTGAGGCTACGTCAACTAACAACTTGGTGTCTGTTTTAGTGATACAAAAACTTCACAGCAACAAAGCATATTCAGTTGGATTAGCATTGTCTACCATTTGGAGTCAACTATCTCTTCTTCCTGTTCCATACTCAAAAGAACAAATACAAACAGATGACTATGGCCTTTGTCAGTGTTGCAAGGCCTTAATAGAGTTCACTAAACCTTTTGTGGAAGAAGTCATTGATGACAAAGAAAACTCACTGGAAAATGAAAAGTTAAAGGATGAATTACTGAAATTGTAAGTATATTTTTAAGAATAATTCACAGTGGACTTAGGTAATTGATAGTTCAGTTATTTTATGTTTGTTTGCAATAGAAATATAAATCTAGTTTCAAATTTTGAATTTTCAAAGAATATAGAATTCAGTTGATATAACATGGGCATTTAATGAGGTATTTTTAAAATTAAAAGTCAAAATCCATCCATCTGTTTAATTTACTTTATATTCTTTTATGAATTGCCTTTAGTCATATTAGTAAATGAATAATAGAAGCTGGGAAAACAGGTAGATGTAGCTCAAAGCATCTGGTCTTGCTATGGGGTAACTGTGTTTAAACTCTCCCTTTGAAAGCAGGAGAAGCACCAGACAGCTGAACAGCTACCCAGACTGCAAAACAGTAATGGAGTGCCCAATAGCATTAACTCCAGGGTTATGCACTGTTCAGTATGGCTTTCAGTGACATATGGCTTGTCCAAATTAAGATGTGCTCTAAGTAAAAAATACACTTTGATTTTTGAAGACTTGTTATAAAAAAAATAATAAAATACCTCTGTTTTTGTACTGGTAAATTATTTGAAATGATAATATTTCAGATATCTTGGGTTAATAAGATAAATTATTTAAATTAATTTCTCTTGTTTCTTACTACTGTTTAAATGTGACTGCTAAAAGCTTTTAAATTATATATGGAGCTTACATTATATTTCTGTTGAACAGTGCTGAACTAGACTATTGAATTACATGGACCAGTTTTATTTTTAAAGTTTTAGAGACTAAAACTACTGTTAGCTTTCTACTCTGTCAGGTTGGGACATTAAAATGTATTTTTTATTATATATAAAATCCATTATTTCATGAAAGAAAAGATATTTTAACTAAAGAAATAGGAAAGGCTTAATCAAAGAATAGTTTGGTTTTCTAAATTAAACAAATACAGCTTTATGAAAAAATTATTACATTGTCCTGATTTTTCTTTGAGCTAACAAAAATTACATCATGGACTAGCACTGGTCCTCACACAAACATTCAGTATCCACTGGAATGATCCAAAAACAGAACTGAATCTTACCACAATGAGTCAAGCAAAGTGTTCTCATGCTCTTCCAGTTACTAATAAGAAGGATTCTTACATCAGTTTGACAAGCCATTGAGTTATTGCTGTTGTGTAATTTTTCATGTAAAATTAACTTAGATATGTTTATAGAACTAGGTACTTTATAGTTAGGAAGTGCTATATTCATAGTTACCCATTTCTTATACCTTAGTTGTTTCAAAAGCTTGAAATGCCCTTTGCTGACAGCACAATTCCCTGAACAGTCTGAAGAAGCTGAAAATGATCCTTTAAGGTGTTTTGCATCTGAAATAATAGTAAGTACAACTAATTTAATCTGTTATAAAAATCTTCCAAATTCTAAAATGTTGTCCTGCTATATTTTCATGTACTGCCCGTGCTCATGTAAGTTGATACATTTATTAATAAAGCAATACGTATTTTTTTGAACACAGATAAACAAAAATAAAATAACAATTTCATTACCCAAGTATAAATAATACTAACAACTTGTATACTTTTTCTTTTTGGCTCTTATAGTCATAAATAAACATTTACATAATATATAAATTTTTTCAAATTCCATCATGTACATTTTTGTAATCTGTTTTGTTTCTCTACATTATGAATGTATCTCTATTGGTGAAATAGTATTTCATTGTATGGATTTAGCATAATGTATTTAACCTGGACCATGTAAGTTCAACATTTTCATTTAAAAATTTTTTCATTATTGTAAAATATTCCAACTTTATTTTTTAATTAAGTCTGTGATAAGAATCTTGTTAACCGAATATTTGCATATTTCTTTTTCTTTTTTTTAATTTGACGTGGCTTCTTTACATATTTCTTTAGCTGTTAAAATAAATTACTAGAAGCGGGATGTCTATGCCAAAGAATATCCTTACTTTTAAGGATCATGATAAATATTTTCAAAAAAACTAAATAAATAAATTTTATTTTATTGATTGATTGAGCGAGAGAAACGTTGATTTCTTTTTTCACTTGTTTATGCAGTCATTGGTTGATTCTTGTATATGTCCTGACTAGGGATCGAACCCACAACCTTGGTGTAGTAGGACAATGCTCTAACCAGCTGAACTACCTGGTCACAGCAGTAAATTTTATTTTAAAAGCAACTTGTCTTTATGCATCAAGAGTATTTGTAAATGTGCTGGGATTTTATATTAGGGAACTAATCTGAAATATAGAAAACTTGTTACTTGAGATTGAGAGTCATGAATTTCAGGTTAGAGCTGTAATTGTGGCTCTTGGTTTTCATTACCACATTCATCTGCCCAAATGCAGGTATAGCGTAGGTGGAAAGTTGGATTTGATTAGGTCGGAGTTTTGAGAACTGGGTGAGTCCTACAGTACAAATCAAGGAAGAGGCAAGAGCATTGAGCATGTGTGAAAGGGAATGTCTGATGATGGGTTTAAGCTCAGTAAGGTGGGAAGTTAGGACATATTAAATGGGAGACAGTGAAAAGATGATAGGATCACTAGATTGTAGGTCCTGGTGTGATTCACAAGGTATTGGAGTTAGGCTACTAAAAGAGTGAGCTGAAAACACAAGTGTTTAAAAAACAGGATTTTTTAGAGATTTTCTTTAGGGGCCTCTGAAGGATGAGATATGCATAAATGGCAGGGAAGCCATTCTCTGGACTTGTCTAGCACAAGAACTTTGTCTTAGTCAGCTGGAGTATCCTCTGCACCATGGAAATAGGCTGACTGGCTTGGATATATTCCTCCCATTGACCTACCAACAGCAATCAGGGTTAAACTATAAGAGGAGCATGTACTTGGCCCACACGGAGGGTGCACCTTGAATACCAAGATTGGGTGAGAGGGGGGCTGTGCCGCTGGACCCTTCAGGACACATACTACATTAGGCCACAACTAGCAAGACATGAAGTCAAAGCAGCTCTACCTAATATATAGAAACAAGCACAGGGAGGCTGCCAAAACAAAGAGACAAAGAAACATGGCCCAAATGAAAGAAGAGATCAAAATTTCAGGAAAAGAACTAAACAAAATGGAAATAAGCAATCTATCAGATGCAGAGTTCAAAACACTGGTTATAAGGATGCCCAAGGAACTTAGTGAGGACCTCAACAGCATAAAAAAGATCCAGTCAGAAATGAAGGATACACTAATTGAAAATAAAGAATAATTTAGAAGGGAAACAACAGTACAGTAGAAGAAGCCAAGAATCAAGTCAATGATTTGGAACAGAAGGAACCAAAAAACAACCAATCAGAACAATAAGAAGAAAAAAGAATTAAAAAAAAATGGGAATAGTGTAAGCATCCTCTGGGACAACTTCAAGGGTTCCAACATTCGCATCACTGGAGTGCCAGAAGGAGAAGAGAAAGAACAAGAAATTGGTCCATTTGAAAAAATAATGAAGAAAACTTCCCTAATATGGTGAAGGAAATAGACATGAAAGTCCACGAAGCATGGAGTCCCAAAGAAGAAGGATGCAAAGAGGCCCACTCTAAGACACTTCATAATTAAATTGTGAAAGATTAAAAGTAAAGAGAGAATCCTAAAAACAGCAAGAGAAAAGAAGTTAGTTGCCTACAGGGGAGTGCCTGTAAGACTGTCAGCTGATTTCTCAAAAGAAACTGTTCAGGCTAGAAGGGATTGGCAAGAAATATTCAAAGTCATGAAAAGCAGGGACCTACAGCCAAGATTGCTCTATCCAGCAACACTATTATTTAGAATGGAAGGGCAGGTAATGAACTTCCCAGACCCCCCCCCAAAAAAAAAAATTAAAGGAGTTCATCATCACCAAACCACTATTATGTGAAATGTTAAAGGGACTTATTTAGGGAAAAGAAGATCAAAACTATGAACAATAAAATGGCAATAAATACGTATTTATCAACAATTGAATCTAAAAACAAAGCTAAGCAAACAAGAAGAACAGAGACAGAATCATGGATAAGGAGAGCATTTTGATGGTTGTCAGATGGGAGGGAGGTGTGGGGGACTGGGTGAAGAGGTGAGGGGATTAAGAAGTACAAATAGGTAGTTACAGAATAGCCATGGGGATGTTAAGTACAGCATAGGAAATGGAGTAGCCAAAGGACTTACACATATGACCCATGTACATGAACAATGGTGTGGGAATTGCCTGAGGGAGTGGGGGGTGCTGCGTGAAGGGGGGCAAAAGAAGAAAAATCAGGACAACTGTAATATCAAAATCAGTAAAATATAATTTAAAAAACAAAAGAATATAGGCCTCTTTATCGTTACCAATGCTAGAGTGCAGTAAAATCTCCTGGATATGGTATAAACACCATCATATATTTATACCCTATTTTGAGAGATGGAATGAAAGTTGGAAACAGTTAAAGGATTTTATGCCTGGCAGTGATGTAATTGTATTTTGTTTTGGATTTATTACTTTAATGGAGGATGAACTTAACTGAGATAAGATTGGAAGTAGGGAGACCAATTAGGTGTCTTTTGGAGTTAAGTAAGAATGATGAGAGCCTGAGGTGGAAGTGGTGGGTGAGGTGAAGAGGAGCAGGCAGATTTGAGAACTTTATTGTAGGTAAAATTTTAAAAATTTGTTTGATTTGATTTAGACGCATAGGAGAAAGGTTAGGTCACGGATAAGTTTTTTGCTTGGGAAACTGGGCAGAGGAAGATGTCAATACTTGAAATAGAGAGTACAGAGCAAGGAGCAGGGGGATTTTGGGCTTTAAAAACATGTTTTTTATTATGGACATTTTAAAACATTCAGAAAAGTAGAAAGAGTGTAATGTACCCTCATGTACCCATTATCCAGGTTTAACAGTCATTGACCTTTTGTCTGTCTTGTTTTATCCTTGCTCTTTTTTGCTGTAGTACTAAAGATTTTATTTATTTTTAGAGGAAGGGGAAGGGAGGGAGAATGAGAAGGAGAGAAACATCGATGTGAGAGAAACACTGATAGGTTGCCTCTTGCAGGCGTTCCAACCTGGGACTGAACCTGCAACCCAGGATTTTGCCCTGATCGGAAATCAAACCAGCGACCTTTCCTCTTTGCGGGACACTGCCCAACCAGCTGAGCCACACCAGTCAGGGCCTGCTGTAGTATTTTATAGCAAGTCCTAGATTTATAATTATATTCATAAGACTTTAAGTATGCTTCTTTAATTGGTAAGGCCTTTTTAAAAAACCTAACCACAATGTCATTATGACACCTAACAAGATTAACAGTAATTTCTTAATATATATCTAATACCCAGGAAGAGCAGATTTTTAAGGAATAAATTTTGATTAAGAGTAGATGAGGTCACCTAAAGAGGTAGATCAATGTGAGAAGAGAAAAGGGCCCAGTACTGAACTCTATAGCACTTAAGAAGAGCCCACCAAAGAGACCAGGGAAGAAGAGTAGTAGAAATATGACAGAAACCGGGGTAGCAGAGTTTCGGAAAGGAAGTGGTTGATACTGTGAAGTGCAGCAGAGAGAGCCTGTAGAGTAAGAGTCGAAAAGCGTCCATTGGATGTAAGAAGTAAGATCGCGTTAGTGATCTCAGCAACAACAGCTTGAGTGGAGTATCAGAAACAAAAATCAGCAGAGTGGATAAAGGAGTGCATGAAAAATGAGAAAAAGGGAATAACTAGTATAACCTATTCTTTCAGAGTTTGGAAGAGTAAGGAAGAAGAGAAGCAACAGCTACAAGACATGGGCTTAGGGTAGAGGTAATGGGGGAGATAGGATTGAGCATGTTTATAGGCTGAAAGGGTGGAAAGCATTAGAAGGGAGAAGAGACTTGTTCTGGGATAACTGAAGTAATGTGGCCTGAGGAGAGCAGATAGCTCTCTCTTATTCTGGACAGAATAAGAATCATAGACACCTGGAGAGAAGGTCAGAATGGATATGCATGTAGAGAAATTTGTAATAGGAATATAATATAATTGAGGAGAATCAGACCCACTGGCTAAGATTTCTAGGTGAAGATTTCTTAAGAATGAGGATGTAGAAATGGGGATTGAATAAGGAGCTTCAGGAAAGGTATGGAATACTGAGGGGAAAGGAGAGAGATGGTGGAAGACCATGAAAACTTTAGTAGTAGAGCTGAGCACTCAGCTGGTTGGAGACCACAACTGTGGTAATAACAGTCTGTATTTTTGTGTGACTTTGTACATTTAGCTGCCTGGGTGTGGAAGTGGAGAAGGTAGAGGACAGCTATTTTTCCAAGGCTAGCATATGTTGGGTAGGTGCAGCTAAAGGAAATACAGGACACAGATAGTTCAAATGACGAATAATGTGTGTTGGTTGGATAGGGAAAGAAGGGGAATTAGGAGAGGACATACGGATGGATTAAAACGAAGGGATTGTAGGACTGGAAAATCAGAGGTAGAAAAACAGGTTGGTAGGAGAGAGGGGATAAGAGGTTGTGGTCAGATGATGGAGTTAGGTACCAAAATGGATCAGAGGGTAAGGTCACTAGAATTTAGAAATCAAGAACCATGAGGTTGACCTGTTAGAAGAGTTATCTACACGCACATTCAACTTTCCCAAAGTTATAGCAGGAATTGGACAGAGAAAAAGATTGTTGAGCAGGTACCAAAGTCTTCAATGAATGTTGAGAAATGACCAGGAAGTCAGCATTTGACAGAGATAAGGACAGATAAAGGGCAATATGATACCTGCCTCAAAGGAAAAATGTGCTTTTCCTTGAGAGTGCAGGAAGAACCAAAATAGTACTAAGCCTGTACCCATACCGCCCTTCCCCACTACTGCCTCCCTGCCTGTGCGACATAAGAGGTATGAGAGTATGAGCAGCTCCCACCAGAAATCAGTCAGATGTAATTCAGTCAGTGAGACAGAGCAGGCATCTTGTGCAGAGGTTGAGGGTGTAGGGGAGAGTTTCTAAGATCACAGTGGAAGGAGCTTTACAAGTAGAAAGAGCCAGCAGTGAGGAAGTACAAAGCAAATAAGAATTAGAGGTGAAATCAGGGTAAGAGATGAAGTGAGGGAGGTGCCTTCTGTTCTGTGCTCAGCTAAGTGTGGCATGCTAGAGTTTGATGACCTCAGTCATCCCCTCTGTGGCACAAGTTATTTTGATAGAGTGTCCAAATGTCCCAACTGTTTGAATGTCTGAAAGGCTGCAACCTAGGAACATTTCTAAAAGGGCAGAGGCTGCCATGAAAAATTGGAGAGTGGCAGGTATATCCTGGGTCTGAGCAAGACTGCTGGATGGTGTGTGGATGGTGAAGGCCCTGACTTAGAGCAGCACTGTAGAGTCTGGTTACGTATGAGGATTTTCAAACAGGCTAACCTTACTCTAGAAAAATAAACACATGTAGCATTGGCCAAACGAAGAAATGGAGCTTCACGACGAAGAGGATATTTGGAATCTGAGCACAGGAAACTTGGTGTTGTAGCTATAACAAGAATGCATGGCTTTGAAAATCAGTACAGCCGTATATATATTTAGCATCTGGCCGCTGAATAGGTTTCTTGTGACTGAGGATGATTTTCCATTCTTCCTTTTTGTGTTCTGAAATGACTTATGAAGCCATCTGGCATCAGCAGATTTAAAGTTTTACTTGGTTTTACAATTCCCAACTATGTCTGGCCCAGTGCATAGTACTAAAGCATTTATGGAATAAATAAGTGAATAAATCAGAAGGTATTCATTCTGATTTAGTTGTTTTGATCATTTTAATTTTTTTTATGTTTTACTTTTTATTAAATTTATTAGGGTGACATTGGTTAATAAAATTATATAGGTTTCAAGTGTACAGTTCTATAATAACATCGTTTGTATTGTGTGTTCACCACGTCATTCCCTTTTGACTTCTGTGTAGTAGTTTGTTGTGACCTTAATTTCTTATACTTTTTTGGTGACACTTCTTAATAAATATTTGACATAGATAGTACATCATTTTCTACATAAGGATGCTGAGAGAAGTTAGGTAACTCATCCCGTGTCTCACAGCTAGTAAGTGGTAGAGCCAAAACTCAAATCACCCCCATTGGATTCAGAAGGTCACGTGCTTTCTAGTTTACCAAAAGTAGAACTAGTGTAAGAGGCATAAGAGTGACCTTACACTTTCTGAGTCTCTTTTTGTCTTTTTCCTTCATTAGTAAAAAAAGATAAAACTGTAGTATTATCCGCTCATGCAGGAGTGCTTCTCTTTCTTTTATGTCACAAGAGCCCATAGAATCTGAGATGTCAGCAGTGTTTCCTCAACCTTTGCTGCCACCGAGCAGTATTCCTCCTGCCCACCCTACACCTAGATAGATAGTGGGCAGTGGAGCAGTGGTCCCGGAATATTCTTCATCAGCGTCATTAGCTGTCATTTCATGATATTTGTATGTCTCACATTTGTAGATTGCTCTCAGAAATCTCTGAAGCACTTTTATTTAAAAAATTGTGATAAAATATACATGACAAAATTTACTGTTTTAACTTTTTAAGTATACAGTGGCAGTAAGTACAGTCACAATTGCTTTGCAGCCGTCACCACCATTAATCTCCAGAACTTTTTCATCATCCTACTCAGTTCTTTCAGGTTGTTGGCAAAATTTATTTCCTTGAAGCTATAGGGTTGAGGTCCCATTTTCTTGCTGGCTGTTGGCCAGGGACCACTTTCAGCTCCTAGAGGCCACCTGTGGTTCCTTGCCACACAGCCTTCTCCATGGGCTCTGTCATAACACAGCAGCTTAGTTCTTTAAAACCAGCAGTGGTGTGTTTCTGACTCTCAAGAAGGGCCCGGACCCTCTTTTTGAAACCTACCTGATTAAGGCAGGACCACCAAACACGTCTCCCTTTTCTGTAAGTCAAAATCAACCGACTCGGTACCTTAATTACATCTGCAAAAATTCCTTCACTTCTCTCATGTCACATAATCTAAGCATGGGGAAGCATTTTGCATGTTCTTTTGATTAAAAGCAACTCTCACAGGTCCCACCCACACTCAAGGAGAGGGGATTATACAGGATGTGCATATGGGGGCGGTCACACTAGAGGCTGTCGGCTATAGAGCTTTCTTTTTTTTATCTATTTCACAGGGTTTTTTATCAGCAATTGGATACCCTTTCCCTAAAATGATTTTTAATCATGGAAGGAAAAAGAGGACTTGGGATTATCTTGAATTTGAGGAAGAAGAAGACAAACAATTAGCAGACTCTCTGGCTTCTCTGGCATATCTAGTATTTGTACAGGGCATCAGCATTGATCAGCTGCCAATGGTCTTAAGGTAGGAGGTATTGTTTGGTCCATTCATGTACTCTAAAGGGAATATCATCAAGCTCATTTATCTACATACCAACATATGTTCATTACTGTACTATTACATTTGAAATGAAGTATAAACAAAAGCTCTCTTTATTTTAAGTAATACTGCCTAGAATTCATTAAAGCCAGCAGTCTAGTAGTGAAAAGGGAATGGGGTGGTGTTGACATAAACATGAGGAAATGATAGGGATGAGAGAAAAAGTGTTAAATTGGGCATGGTGTTGAAGCTGTTGGGCCCACCCTGTACTGTAAGGGAGGGAACTGGCCAGTTACCCCTGGGGTAGTCTGAATCACCATCATCTTTTCACTGGACTACTGATACAATCCTGAGTGGGTGTTTATCAGTCCCCTAATGAAAACCCTTCAGTGGCTACTTAACTGCTCTGAGAATGAAGTCTCGGCGCCTTCACCTGAAACAGGCTTATGCTTGGTCTCCTGTTTAGTTATACCGATTCACGCCAGCCACCTTTTTTCTTGTTTATTATGCTCCAGTTTCTTGCTCCCAGATGTCATAAACCTTCCTGCTGTAGGGCCTTTGTATATGCTTAGAACCATCTTTACCCTTAAATGTCATTTTCTGAGTAAAAAGCCTTCTTTCACCACCCTGTTTAGGTTGTGTCTTCCTATTACGGTTAGCTTGACCTTTTCCTCCTTTTCCCATAACGTCTATCAAAATTATTTTAAAATAAATACATAATTTTATAATATAATACCTTTTGAGTGTTAAGGTCCATAATAAGGATTATGTATTTGTCTTGCAGGCCATGAATATATTCTTTTGTGTACATTTGTACATTTATGTAAGAAATACCTGGGATAGGTTTGTATGTAAATACTACAGTAAAAGGCTAGCACTTGTGTGCTCACCATGTATTAAACACTGTGCTAACAATTTTATATGCACTACCTAATCTGAATAATAACCCAATGAAATAGAGCATTATCTCATTTGATAGGGAAAATAAGACTTAAACAAGTTAAGATACCACCCAAGACCATACAACTAATTGGTGCGATAGGTGGAATCGAAACAGTTCTGACCTCAGAGCCTATATTCTTAAGCTCACTCTACTTCCAAAATGAGTTAAATATATGTATTAGTTTGCTGAGGCTACCATAACACAGTACCACAGACCGGATGGTTTAAAATAACAAAAATTTATTGTTTCACAGTTCTGGAGGCTAGAAGCTTGGGGTCCAGAACGGGATTGGTTCCTTCTGAGGGCCAAGAGGCAGAGTCTGTTCCATACCTCTCACCTGCCTTCTGATGGTTTGCTGGCCGTCCTTGCTGTTCCTTGGCTTGTAGGCGCAGCACTCCTCCTCTGCCTTCGTTCTCTCGTGCTGCTCTTCCTGTATGCATGTCTCTGTCAACATCTCCTTTTTCTCCATAAGCACACCAGTCACTGGATTAGGACTCACACTAATGGCCTGTTTAGCTTGATTACCTCCAGGGTGGGGGGCTCCTGTCTGCCCCTGTCCATTCCTACACCAATTAAAAAAAAAAAAAGCCCTTATCTCTAGATAAGGTCATATGCTGAGGTAGAGATAGTGGAGGTTAGGATTCCAACATATCTTTTTTTGAGGGAGACGGTTCAACTCATAACTGTGTGTATGTAAAATTTCTAAAAATACATGCATGTGAGTGTGTATTTTTTTTCTTTTAGCCCATCCTACCTTTTGCGATTTAATATGGGGCATATTGAAGTCTTTTTGCAGAGGTAAGATCATTTACATGGCATCTCAGAAATAAGTAGCAGTACTAAAATAGTCCCTGTCAAGATGAGAGGTGACTACCTTCTATATTCCGGGCATTAATTAATTGGTTATTTTATAAAACAGTGAAGCACATATGTACAACAGAGACAGAAATGAGTCAGAAATTTTTCACATCAAGATCTCTTTTATGTAAGGGGATTTCCAGTCTTCTACTTCTGAAGTTTCTTCCCTTATTTCAGAAGTTGGTAAATTAAAACACCTCTATTCCACTGTAGCCTCCTCTAAGGAGGGGTTGTCAGTAAAAGCAATTAATCCATGTTTTTGCTTTGTGGATACAACCTGTGCATCAGAAGGAAGTGGGTGTCTTGAGTCCACTGTTAAAACTTATATTGACAATGATACCATTCAACAACTTTTTCCGTTTGAGATGCTAAGAAGCAAGACTTTATCTTTTAAAAAATTACAGAGTAACTGAGAATTTTGCAAAACTATGCTGTGTTTTCTTTTCCTATAACATGTTTAAATTATCTCTTGAGATCAGTCAGGGCCTTTCAATACTATCTCTAGTAACACTAGAGACAGTTTATCAATCCCATCTCTTCCCAGGTGAAGGAAAATTTTTAACAGGGCAAGTGTCTAAAGCCTCAGCCTACAAGGCAGGAGTTTTTAAGGGTCTCCTGGCACCCTTGAAGAGTGAATTCTTAAATTGAAGAGTTAATAACTCATAAATTTATTATATTTGTGTGTCTTAATGATTTTACATTCTTTTTATTTAGTTTCTGTTATATTCATATAATGAGAGTATGTATTGACTTGAATCTGAGTTCTGTTATTCCTCAGATTTCCAAACTGTGTAGTCATTGAGCCAAAAACATAACACTTCTAACTCTTTGCATGGTTAGAATAAGAACCTAGAGCCTAACATAATAGTTTTGGCCAGATCTTAAATGTTTAGTTAACAATGATTATAAACCTTTGAAAAATATTATTACAAATGGAAAGCATTTAATTATTTTTTAATATAAAAAGAATTGAAAAGATTTTTCAGATTAATCAACTGGAATACAAAGTACTACATTGGATATAATTGACTTCTTAGCACTTGCTGTTTGAAGATCTGTCGGTTTGATACCATGAAACAATCCCTGAGTGAGCTGATTTTGTCATATTTGGATGTCATTGACCAAATCAGAAGATCAGTGATGGATTAAGAGATTTGACTGAGTTCTTTAACAGAATTTCTCCTCAATGATACATATGTTTCAAGTCTTTAAATTTTAATTTTTGGTTTATTTTTCCTAAAACAAAGAATCACTCTAAAAAATTTTAGAAAATCGTGTCAGTAAATTTTAATATTCTCTTCCAGAACAGAAGAATCTGTTTTGTCCAAAGGACTGGTAAGATTTATTTTCACCTATCATAATTTAATTTCATAGTCATACCTACAAATACAGCTGTTGACTTTACCATATATGTATTTCTGCCTATATTTTAATCTGTAGGATCTGTTGGAGAATGGTTTGTTGAGAATAGAGGACAAGAGTCTACTTCACCAGTACTTAGAAATCAAGAGTTTTCTTACTGTACCTCAGGTAAGTAACATATGGATTCTAATCTTAAAATAATCCCTTTCCTATTCTGAATTTAAGTAAAGTAATGGTCTTTCAGACTCCTTTCCCACTTCCTTCTCCAAATCCTACGAAAACTTCAGTGCCGTGATGACCAATAGGACTTCCTATGGTGATGAAAGTGTCCTGTTATCTGTATGGTACAGTATGAAAGCCACTAGCCCCATTGAACACTTGAAATGTGGCTAGTGTGACTGAGGAACTGAATTTTAAAATAAATGTAGTTTAAATTAATTAAACTTAGATTAGCTATATGTGGCCAGTGGCTACCACAGTTGACAGCATTAGCATCTAGTGGAAAAACAAAACTTTCTTCTTTAACATTTTGTTTTAGGGACCTTGGAAAATGAAGCTCCTTTACTTTTATTATAATTCAAGTCGTCAAGGCTTCATCAAGGCATGCATTGACTCCTTTCTACAAAGCCATTTTGTTTTCCCTCTAATGATGTATTTTTCTTAGTACTGTCTTATCATAGCCAAGTAGGTCCTGAGATGTCTCCGTAGACTTGTTCTTCCACTATTTAAATAGAAAAACATGGCTTTTGTTAGTACATTAAGCCTAAATATTTTTAATGATGGATCATATTTCTGCATGTTTGATACCATTTTTTGACCACTCTAGACAGAATTGAAAATTAGAATTCACTTCTAATATTTACAACTTTGCGGCCCCCCACTCAACATCACAAAATGGATTGTGCTTAGCTTCCTATAGACCTGTAGTGGAATGAGAGGTTTGGGGAAAAATTTACTTCATTTTTAAATCTTCTATCCTCACTTCTCTTAATTTTTAGTGTCTACCATTGATGATATACTTGTTTCTTTGAAGTCAGTATGATCTATTCACATCTGAATTAAAAATCTTTTTATTTCCAGAGCTTAGTCAAAGTGATGACGCTCTGCCCTGTTGAGACATTGGTATGTAAATGTTTTGGGACTAAATAAATGAGTTACAGTGAGAAATTTTAATAAACAATTTAACCTTTATTCAGATTATGTAACAATATTATTTCTTCCATTTTAGAGGAAAAAGAGTTTAGCTATGCTTCAGCTGTATATTAACAAGTTGGATTCTCAAGGCAAATATACGTTATTTAGGTATGTATCAGAAAGGTTAATTGTGAAGTGTGTGGTTGATTAAAAACCAAGTTAATGCCACGTAATTATTCCAGGTGATAGTATTTCAGTATGTTTTAAATACAATTCAACTCTACTTGAAAGCCATATTATAATAAATTCTCTCATCTGTGATGGATAGAGAAGGGTTAATCAAATATTATGGATACATATATGTCTATATATATTACATGAGTAATAGTATATATTTTATTCAGTTAATTGAGATATAATAAAACTAAAAGACTTAAAAGATTAAACAGATTGATAAGGGTCCTGCTAGAACTTTACATATGTCAATAATTTCCATTATTCACAGTTGAAATTAATGGCTCTTGGAGTCATTGATAGGCTATTCACTTCAGGGTAATAGTTGAGCTTATTAATAGTTCTACTTGAGGGGAAAAGTAACTCTGTGAGTTAAAGAAGAGCCAAGTTTCTGTAAAAGGCCAAATAGTAAGTAACTACAGGCTTTACGGGGTAGTCTCTGTTGTAGCTGCTCAATTTTGTCTCTGTATTAAGGGTAAGTAAGTTCCAATAAAACAGATTGCAGACTGGATTTGGCCTGCAGATCTTACTTTGTTGACATCTCGGTAATAAAAATTAGTTAAAAACAGATTTGGGCATTGTTAAAATGTTAAGAAGTCTTCTTTGGGATTAGCCAGAACTAACACTCTGGATCCTATCATTTCTTCATTTGCAGGTATATGAAATCTCAATTTTATGCTCAGGTCTTATACCTGCTCTGCTCCACCTGTATTCCTCAATTGATTTTCCTTTCTTTGCAATTAAGGTAGTCTAACCAGACTAGTCTACTTTCACAGGGAATAATTTGGGGAGCCTTTAGGTGATTATACTAGTGCCCATTCTTGCCACATTAAATCATTGCAACTATATGCATAAAAAGATTCAAATTTGGTTTGATCCAGTTAAAATAGAATTTGCTACTTAGAGCAATAACCATAATAGGTGACTTTGTAGTTGGTTAACCATCTTGCTAATTGGCTTCATTGGTTTTTGTATTCCTAGAAATAGCACATGGCCCATTTGAATTTGTAAAACTTGTATCATCATTATAATGCAGTCCAGGATAATTTCAAACGTATTTTAATATTGCTTTCAAGGTGCTTATTGAATACAAGTAATCACTCAGGTGTGGAAGCCTTTGTTATTCAAAATATCAAAAATCAAATTGACATATCGTTAAAGGTAAGAGCATCACTAAAGTATCAGTTATCAGTTTATTTTATTTTGTAGGATTTATTTATTTGTGGAATACATTAATGTGGATTTTTCCCTATGGATTTTTTTTTTCTATTTCTATCATTAGGGTATATATATTTTCTCATTTCTATTTCTTTTTTAAAAACCTGAATTTTGAAACTTTCTTAATTATAGATTTAAATTATATTCTTTACTGATAACATGACTTCTTTTTATTTTGCTATACACTTCTGAAATAAGGTGGAAACTGAAATCTAATCTGCTTGTGAACACTCAGTAATTCCATATAGAAAAGAGAAAGAATGGCACCAGTGTTCACAGACTGGCAGAGTTTGTTCCAGGTGTCTGGAAATAGTGAACGACAGAATGGAAATTAAAGAATAGATATAGATTTAGCTATAGATATAGATATATTTTAAATGTGTAATAGTTTATTTTTGTAGTATCAAGGTATTAGAGAACACATTTATCAAGCTATTATTTAAAGCCTTTCTCAGTTTTTCTTTTGCTTTACAGAGAACATATAACAACAAATGGTTTACAGGACCACAGCTAATTTCCCTTCTAGATTTGGTACTCGTTCTCCCAGAGGGCGCTGAAACAGATCTACTGCAAAACTCAGATAGGTGAGGTGAACATTACTAAGGTTCACAAAGTAAATTGAGAATAAAATGGGAAACCTAAAGTAATAAACTGTATTTTCCTGATTTTATGTGATCTATGGTTAATTCATAAAAGTACATATTTTCGTATTTAAGTAATTAGGTATTATGTAAAAACATAACCAAAACCCCTTCTTTCCAGAGGTATGACCAACAGTATAATTTTGTACCTTTAACATACCCATCATTCAAGCATAGCTCATAGAGATCTACTACAGCATTGGCAACTAAAAACTAAGAATCTCATGTGTATTGTGTATTACTCATGCAAAGTGTATGTGTTTAGGCTTTATTGTTTTGTTTTCTAGGACATCATGTTTTTTTCATACAGAACATGTAATTTCACTTTCATTATAACTGTTGTAGAATGGATGTTGAGAAATGGTTATAAGCATTTTAAAAGGAACCTTAAAATTCAGGAAGCAACAGATGATACACTCAAATATTAAGGATAAGAAGGCTTCTTGGGGGGAAAAAAGAATAGTATTTTTCACAGTTGTGTTTTGTGGACTTGAAGAACACCAATGATAAACTATTACTACTCCAAAAGATATGTTAAAGGGAATACACAGTTACACACAGATTTTCACCTGCATAGTTCGTCACTCCTAACCCCTTTGTTCAAAGGTCACTTGTACTTTTAATGGCAAACATAATTATAAAAATATATGCTAGGTTTTAGCTTACTTTATTCATTGAAATTGCTGTTGGCTTTATAAAACTGTACTGTAAGTAACATGATATATTTTTAATTAACAGGATAATGGCTTCGTTAAATTTATTGAGGTATTTGGTTATCAAAGATAATGACAATCAAGTAAGTAAGTTTTTTTGTAAGTGAGTATATTCAAAATGCATAAGGAGTGTTTCAGATTTTCCTATCAATATCTACTTAAGCCAGTATTTCTTATCTTACCTAGCTACGAGGGCTGGAAGAAGTGCCAGCAATTATTCTGAACCTGAAGTTAATTCCCAGGAGCCCTTACCACCCCTCATCCAGCTTCCCTTTCCTTTTCCTGTCATACCCCTCTGCTCTCTTGCTGTAAGCACTGCTTAGACCTGGTAGGTAGGTAGGGGGGAAATCCTAAGTCAGCTAACCTTTTGGAGCTCAACATATATTTGGGTGTCTTGCTCAGCTGCCTCACACCTATTAGTCATGATTTCACTCTGAGCTATATAAAATAAAACCGTCTGATAATGTAATGTCCCCTCATCAAACATGACAGATTGAAGCATTTTGAACACTAAAATCTATTAACAGCACTTGGATAATATGTAGGGAGTTGGATTTATTTTTAATAGTGCATCATTAGAGGTATTCAATAAATAGAAAACTATTTGAGGGAGTTGGTCATACAGTAAAATTATGTTTGCTTTTTATCATCTCTCTTTCTGCCTACTCTATTTTAATAGTTGTGTTCCCTATGTGTCATATCTATTAACTTTAACTACTTGAATCACGTGTTCTTAATCTGTTTCTTTTTTTAGAAAGTAATAAAAGAAATGAAAGTAATTGACTTTTACATTGATACCAAAGAGCTTTAAAAAAAGAAAGAAAAGTAAACCATGATTTGGAATGAAAAGTTCATGGAAAAAGTAGCAATTTGCTTCCCTCTTGATTAAATCTAGTCCGCTCAGTGATTTCACCTATTCATAGTGCCTCTTCTGCCAGAAACAGCCATTTTCTATCATTGACTAAGTGCTACTTACTCTGTGCCAAGGTGCTTCGCTCTGTTCTAACATTGTATTTTTAAATTTTTCAAACATACAGCCAAGTTGAAAGGCTATTGCAGTGATTGCTGATTTACCTACTTGTTTACTCTTATCATGTATCCATCGATCAGTCTCTTAAGTTTTTTGACACATTTCAAGGTAAACTGCAAACATCAGCATACTTTCCCCTAAATATTTCAGCATGTATTTCATTTAGTAGAGTTAAATACCTGTCTATCGTTTTTCTTTGAGTTAAAATTTACGTAAAATGAAATGCACAGATTTTAAGTGTATATTCACAAAGTTTTAAGAAGTGCATAGTATTTTCCAAGTCTTTATCAAATATAGAATATCACTATTATCGCCTGAAGTTCCCTGTTTCCCAACCCAGTTAATTCTGATCTCATCGCCCCACGCCCCTCCCTACCCTCTACCAGGAGCAACCACTGTTCTGGGCAGGTGCTATATATCATTTATTTTTCACAATGCTGTAAGTATTCTTTATTTTTTACCTTTAATAGGTAATGTAGGCACAGGAAGGATCTTTGATTTGCACAAGGACACATCTAGTGGCCAGAACCTTTGAATTACAAACTAGTAAATCCTAATACGTAATGGAGTTTCTGATAAAAGTAGAAAAAATAACAAAATTCAACATCAGTGGAGGCCCTTTTTCAGGAAGGTGTCCTTAGGGTGAAGTACGAGTTTTTACTTTTCAGTAATCCAGAAAGGCCATGCCTGTAGATGATCTGATTTGCTTGATTGGAAAAAAAAGAATATTCTTGATTAAGAGTTGATAGATTTATCAGGTATGGAGCACTGCGTACTATGGGGACAGCAGACGGGCCTCTACCTAAAGAGGAAATGCAGAGCACTTCAGCATTACGCAGTGTCAGCCATGATACTCACAGCTAATGCATCACTTTTGTTTGGCATGAACATTATATGGTGAAGAAAAGGATATATTAACCAACTTAAAAGATTGTTTTCTTATTTAATGGTTTTAAAATTTTTTTCTTAGGGATCAAATATTCCAAAGTATTACTGCTATGCAAGTTACCATAAGAATTATTGTACCTAAGGAATTAGCAAAAAACTCAGTCCAAGATGGCAACCTGATATCTTTTCAGGGAGCTTAAGGGCCTGTTCTTCATGTAAGCATTTCTCCCAAGTGCAATAGGTCATGTGTATAAATGAGAGGCATATCTGTTTGCTGTGGCTAATCAAAAAATGACAGCTTCTGAGTTTTTAGAAATTTTGATTAAAGGAGAAAAAGATACTATAGTGATTCTGAACTGTGGGGAGTTCTTTTCAAAAGAACTCCTGCCAGTACCTATTTTTGAGCAGTTAAGTGTGCTGAGAGGATAACTAGTCAGAGGAAAAGCTGAAAAGCAATTCAGAAAGTTGTATAGGAAAATTAAGTAAGAACCAGAATCTTTCAACACAAAACAAAGTGATTCATAATTGAATAATAATCCATTTCTTTTCCTGCTATTTTGGGTTTCTGTCAGCTGACTTACTCTTTTCCTAAGTCATTCCCTTCCTCATACTAGTATTTCATGCCTCTTATCTCTCTCCGTAAGTTACAGGCATCTTCTCCCAGACTTCATTTCCACAGGGCTTTTCTTGTACTTTGAACCTCTATTTCTACTGGTAAAACCAGCTTAGTTTTTATACCTAATGTTCTCTGTTATTTGGTAGGTACCTTTAAATGTGGGTTAGTTGTTTTGAATTATAATAATATTCTGATATATCGCCTATAATAATTGTATCTTTTACTGCTGTACTTTCTATTTATATCCTTTCCCATCTGCCTTGCACCCCTTCTTTTTCTTAACTAGGTCATGATTGTAATGTAGAATGAAAGCAAAATCAAGGGAAGCAGTGTGAGATTATAAAGGCCACAAGTATCAGGAATGTTTAAAAATTGAATTATGTAGTATATGAATATATGCTTTTTATTTAGGAAAAAACTATAAATACCTGGCATATATACACATACATATTATTCTGTATAATCCATTTTTGGGTTCTCCTTTAAATTATTTCTTTGTCCAAGATTGAAGCATGTCCCTTGTGTGTCATTTACAGAGCCAAATGCCTTAGTGATAAACATTACTTAATATTTAAGTGATAGAAATTCTACAATATTACTTCATAAATAAAAAGTCATACAAATTAGCAGAAAGGGGGAAGCTGGGTATTATGCATTTTCTTCTTTTTATTTATTCATTATCATGGCTGACTACATCCTTTGCAAGGTCCCTGTTTGTTCTAACAGTAAATTTCAGCGTGGCTAGAACTGCCTGGTCTTCCTTTTGTGAGATTATGCCACAGTGAATTTTGGAATGTATAGTGATGCTTTAGAACTGAAAAGATTTCAGAACTACTTCGTCAGTGAGACTGCTTGGGTATTGAAAGCAAGCATTTGTGAACATTTCATATTTTTATCCTTATAACTTTTTAAAAATATTAAGTTTTTGTAGACATTCAAGATAAAATAAATCTTAAAATTATTTTCTTTGTAGTTTTTTAAAAAGCTCTCGTAACCTTAATGTTAGTTGTGAAGGTAAATATACCCACTGTCTGTAAAATTGTCAAGTTTTAAAATCAAATTATACTGATAACCTTTGTATTTTCAAAATGAATTTTATTGAGGGAGATTTTTTTTCTCAGATTCATGGTAATTGCAAAACTTTCATCCAGTATGTGTTAAATTGCACTCAAAATCTTTTTTTATTGAATTTCTAGGGGCAACATTGATTAATAAAATTATATAGGTTTCAGGTGTACAATTTTATAACACACCATCTGTATTTTTATTGTGTGCTCACCATCTCAAGTCAGGTCTCCTTCCATCACCGTTTATCCCCTCTTTACCCGCTTCCGCCTCCCCTACTCCGCTTTCCCTCTGGTGATCATTATACTGTTGGCTGCGTCTATGAGGTTTTCCTTTTTGTGGGGTTTTGTTTTTTTTTTTCGCTTAATCCCTTCACGTTTTTTCACCCAGCCCCACCACTTGCCTCCCCTCTTGACAGCTGTCAGTCTGTTCGTTACCTGAATCTGTTTCTCTTACGTGTGTTAGTTTATTTTGCTCATTATATTCCACATATGAGTGAAATCATATAGTACTTGTCTTTCTTTGACTGGCTCATTTCATGTAGCATAATGTTCTCCAGGTCCATCCGTACTGTCACAAAGCATAAGATTTCCTTTTTTATGGCTGAGCAGTATTTCACCGTGTAAATGTACCACAGCTTTTTCATCCACTCATCTACTGATGGACACTTGGGCTTCTTCTGAATCTTGGCGATTGTAAAAAACAGTGCAGTGAACATAGGGGTGCATCTGTTCTTTTAAATTAGTGTTTCAGCTTTCTTCAGATATATTTCCAGATCAAAATCTTTTTTATTAAAACAAAAATAATAAAAAGGAGTAAAAATACGAAACCATGCTCAAGTCACATTGGTGACCTGAAACTGTAAATAGCAACAATATTCAGAAATATATTGACTCTCTAATTAGTAAACTTTGACTTCATTTGAGCTATATTTTAAAAAGAAAGTAAGTATAAGACTTTAAAGTTAAGATTATATAAAATACAGTTTCATTAAAACTAAATGTCCAATGAAAATGATAGACTAATATGTTGTAAGTTTTGCCACTATTTACTGAATTGGAAATACACTGAGCTTCTTTAGAACTTAAAGTGGGAGTTTTTGAAAGGAAAACAAGTGACAGCAGAAGTCTAGCAATTATGTTATTGTCAGAAACACTACCAGAGTTGTTTGAAATCAGTGTAATTTATTTGGGAAAGCATCGGTATCTAAGGAAATCCCTCTAGATCTTATATATTCTAAAGGTGGTGAAAATTGTTAATTTTAAAAGTTCACTGAATAGCCACTCTTGAAACTTTTTCAGTGATCAGAGCTCAGCATGACCATTGCATCATATCAAAGTTCACTTATTGTCCCTGTGGAAAGCTCTAGGTAGGACATATGAACTCAGGAATAATACTCATATTTTTCTAGTTGGAAAGCAATGTCATTTAGCAAATATTTTCAAAGACTGAGGAACAAAGTTGATATATATGTCTGATTTTGTGGCCTGCATAAGAAATGAAATTTGAAACTGTAGGGAAACATGATTATATATTTCCATGGTAAACTTATCTGTGTGTTGCAGAAGACTTTATAAGGCTTAAATGTAATTGCTTTAAGTAATATATATTCTTGGCATTAAAGAATAGAATATTAATGAGTATACCTTGAATATAATAAAATTAGATATATTGTTACAACCCATTTCTCTCATAAACTTTTAGTCATTACTTTCTAAGAGAGAAATTTAAAATATTTAGGAAAAATGTTTGATAAAAGATACGTTTGCTTTTTAAAATCCTGTATCAGTAAGTAATTAGGTTAAATTTAGGAGAACTGATGACATTTATTTCTTCATCTACAGCAAAGATTGAATATAAAGCATTCAGTTTGTTGTCATTTAAGATTTCAAAGAATTTTCTAAGTAAAAGTGAAAGGGCGAAAGAAAAATTTTAACTTAGAGCAATTTTTTGGAAAGGAAAACCATTTCCTGTCCTTAATAGGTATGGTTTTTGTAACTATTTTCTTCCAACGAGCAGAAATTTTTAATTTGATGAAATCCAAGATATCAGTTTTATTATTTTATATGATTTATACTATTTAGGTTCTGTGAAATCTTTGCTTAAGGTCACAAAAATTTTCTTTTTTTAAACAGTATTTCCTTTTTTTGTTTTAAATTTTATTTTTCAATTACAGTTTACATTCATTACTATTTTGTGTTAGTTTCAGGTGTACATCATAGTGGTTAGACAATCACATACTTTATGAAGTGTTCCCCCTGATATTTCCAGTATACATAGTTATTACAATATTATTTTAAAAAATATTTTATTTACTTATTTTTTAGAGAGAGGGAAAGGGAGGAAGAAAGAGAGGGAGAGAAACATTGATGTGTGAGAGAACCATGGATTGGGTTACCGCTTGCATGCTCCCTACTGGAGACCTGCCCCGCAGCCCAGGCATGTGTGCCCTGACTGGGAATGGAACTGTTGACCTTTCAATTCTGAGGCCACTGCCGTGCCTACTGAGCCACACCAGCCAGGGCACAAAAATTTTCTCAGAAGTTTTATAGTTTAAAATTTTATATTTGGATCTATGATCTGTTTCAAGTAAATTTTTTAGATAGTGTGAGGTATGGGTTAAGATTTTTTTGTTTTGACTCCAGCACCATTTCTTAAAAAGTCTATCCTTGTTGAATTGTCTTGGCATCTATGTCAAAAATAAATGTACTGTACAAGTGTAGTTCTATTATGGGGCTCTGTTTTGTTCCATTGACTTTTACCAGTACCGTACTATCTTGATTACTGTAGTGTGAATCTTCAACTTTGTTCTTCAAAATATTTTGACTGCTCTAGGTCCTTTGCTTTTCCATATAGTTTCAGAATCATTTTGTCAATTTCTACCTGTAAAGGAAGAAAACTCTTATATTTCTTCTCTACTCTCAATAATTCACTTTAAAAAAAAGATTTTATTTATTTTTTAAAGAGAGGGGAAGGGAGGGAGAGAGGGAGAGAAACATCAGTGTGTGATTGCCTCTCATGCACCCCCAACTGGGGACCTGGCCCGCAGTCCAGGCATGTGCCCTGACCGGGAATCAAACCGGCGACCCTTTTGTTCTCAGGCCAGCGCGCAATCCACTGAGCCACACCAGCCAGAGCTCAGCACTTGATTTTTTTTAAGTGAATGCAGTAAATGTTTACATTTGACAAAACTGGGTGTGAGGAAAAGGGTGTTTTCTCTGTACTCTTTTTTATGTTTGAATGTGTGTTTTGATTTGTAGGTGGCCATCAGTAACCTTTGTAGCCTTGAAAGCGTTCAGTGATACTGGTTATTGGTAGTGTATTCTACTTTTAAACTTAGAGGTAAAGGGGAAGAAGAAGGTTAAAGGGTGCGGGGGATAGAGAAAGATGAAGGACCAGAGAGAGGGGTGAACAGAGAACTGAGAGCAGTGGGTGCATATGGCAGAGTAACATGCTCAGTATCCTGTGTGACAGCACTGGTTGAAGAAGCACCTGCTGCACTACCATATACTCCACATTTTCCATGAGACAACAAGAAAGCTTTCTATTATGGAAATGGAAGTTTAAAAAACAATTTAAAGTGTTTTTTAAAGTATAAGTTAAAAAAACTTTGTTGTTTAAAAGTCAAGTTAAATAAGCAAAAAAAAAAAAAAAGTGACAATCAAAATCCCACCACCCATTGTTGATATTGTAGTGTATACCCTAGGGTTTATGCCAGCATGTCTGTATATACTATTCTCTTCTTTAACAGTGCGATCACACTATAGGAATCATACTGTTTGTAACCTTTTTTAAAAATTTTTTTAAAAAATTCAGTTACAGTTGTCCCGCTTTTTTCCCCATTACTCTCACCTGCCCGGTCCTCCCACCCCTCCCACAGTCAGTCTCCACCCAGTTGTCCATGCCCATGAGTCTCCTATGTAACCTGTTTTTCACTCACCAATATGTACCGAAGAACAATATTTTAATGGTATGTAGTTTCCCATTGTATAGATATATCACAAGATTTACTTAACCAGTCTCCTATTGTGAAATGTTTTCATTACTTCCAATTTTTCACTATTTAAACATTTTTGTAAACACCCCTGCTATGGAATCATTACAGCATACATTTTTAAAAAAGATTTAATTATAGAGAGAGGGGAAGGGAGGGAGAAAGGTGATGTGCCTTTCATGATGTGCCACAGAAATAGCAAGTGGCTGCCTCTCTCTCGCGCCCAGCTGGGTACCTGGCCCACAACCCAGGCATGTGCCTTGACTGGGAATTGGAACCAGCATCCTTTCTGCCCACAGACCAGCGCTTAATCCACACTAGCCAGGGGACAACATACATTTTTAATTGCCTCTCCAGGATAAGTTCATAGATGCTGAATGAAAATATATGCATTTTTTTGAAGTTATTGTTCCTCTCAAGAATTTGTTTTCATAGCATTATAAGAGTAATGAGAAAGGACAGATTTAAAAGAATGTGTGACAGTCACTGAAGTTTTTAGTTATTCAGCATAGATATGGATAGATTTTATCTGGAGGACTATATGGAAAATGTCATAATACTTGGATTAAAAGAAGTTCATTACAAAATAGGTTTTCAAGTAATCCAGTTCTAGTTAAGGCTAAGTGGTTTCCTAAGCTTCCTTTTTTTATTTTACCTTAAATAATTTTTTATTTTCCATTAAAGTTGACATACAATGTTATATTAGTTTCAGGTGTACAACCCAGTGATGAGACATTTTATAACTACTAAGTTATCATCCTGATAAATCTGGTACCCATCTGATACCATACATAGCTACTACCCTGTTATTGACTGTACTCCCTGTTCTGTACCTTACATCCCCACAACTGTTCTGTCACTACCGATTTATATTTCTTAAACTCTTCACTTTTTTAACCCATTCCCCCAACCTCCCTGCTATTTTAAAGAAGACTCTAACATTTCTTGTAATACTGGTTTGGTGGTGATGAACTCTTTTAGCTTTTTCTTATCTGGGAAACTCTTTATCTGTCCTTTGATTTTAAATGATAGCTTTGCTGGGTAATCTTGGTTGTAGAGCCTTGCTTTTCATCACTTTTGAGTATTTCGTGCCGCTCCCTTCTGGCCTGCAAAGTTTCTGTTGAGAAATCAGCTGACAGTCTTACGGGAGCTCCCTTGTAGGTAATTGCTTTTCTCTTTGTAGGTGACTGCTTTTCTCTTGCTTCTGTTAAGATTCTCTCTTTTTCTTCAGCTTTTGTGTTTTATTTATAGTCTGTCTTGGTGCGGGCCTCTTTGGGTTCATCTTGTTTGGGACTCTGCACTTCCTAGACTTGTATGTGTATATCCTTCACCAGGTTAGGGAAGTTTTCTGTCATTTTTTTCCACATAGGTTTTCAGTTCCTTGCTCTCTCTTCTCCTTTTAGTAACCCCATGATGTGAATGTTGATATGCTTGAAGTTGTCCCAGAGGCTCCTTAATACTATCTTTTTTTGGGGGTGGGGGGGGGATTCTTTTTTATTTTTGCTGTTCTGATTGGGTGCTTTCTGCTTCCTTATCTTCTAAATCGCTGATTTGATACTCTGCTTCATTTGCACTGCTGTGGATTCCCTATAATCTTCATTGCAGTTAGTGTATCCTTCATTTCTGATTGGAGCTTTTTTATGTTTTCTAGTTCTGTTTCTAGGTTTCCTATCTCTTTGTTAATCTGACCAAGTTCATCTGCTCTTCCCCTAAGTTCAGTGAGTATCCTTATAGCCAGTATTTTGAACTCTGCATCTGGTAGATTGCTTGTCTCCATTATGTTGTTCTTTTTCTGGAGTTTGTTCTTTCATTTGGGACATTCTTCTTTGTCTAATTTTGGCAGCTTCCCCGTGTTTGTTTCTATGTTTTAGGTAGAGCTGCTACATCTCCTGGGCTTGGAAGAATGGCCTTATGTAGTAGGTGTCCTCTAGGGTCCAGTGGCACAGCCTCCCCTATCACCCAAGCTGGGCACTCCGGGTGGGCCTCCCTTGTGGGCTGTATACACCATTCTATTGTAGTTGAGCCTTGATTGCTGTTGGCATGTCAGTGGGAACAGTTTACCCCAGGCAGATCAACTGCAAGAACTGGCTGTGACCACTCTGGGGGATCAGCTCTGCAGGGACCTACGCCATGGAGGACTTCAGCAGGACTCTGGCGCCCATTGAGTCTGCCGCTTGAGTGTGCCACTTGTGGAGGTGGCTCTGGGGATTCATGGGAGATGCAGACCACTGCCAGTTGCCACCTGCGTTCTGCGCAGGACCACCCAACATGAACTATAAAACAATTTGCAGATGGCTGCTACTTGCGCTGGGCTTGGAGGTGCCCACGAGAGGTCAAGCTACTAACCCAAGCCTCTGTCACTAGGGCCACTTAGCAAGAGGTACAGGGTATGCTAAGGCCAGATGCTGCTTGTTTGAAAGATTTTAGGAAAGTGAAGCATGAGCCAAGACAAGCAGTTTGTATGGAAAAGCCACTGGAAACACTTTGTGTGGGTCCACAGATTGGTTGGAGTGGGGCCTCAGAATCACCAGGGCAGGGCAAACAGTAAAAGCCAGGCTGATATGGTGCCTGCCCATCCACTCTGTGGGGGAAGGACTCAAAAAAGGAACAGTGGCCTCTGCCTGCACTTTTGTCTGGGAGAAGGCTGCCCCCTAGCTCTCACCCTGGTGCCAGACGCTCAGTTCCTCCCCATATGCTCCTGGCGTCTTTTGAGCTGTTGCCCCAGTGCTGGAGCTCAGAGTGAGTCCAAATGCATGTGCTGGCCCTTTTAAGAGGAACTCCTGGAACTCCAGCAACCCTCCCATCTCAGCCACAATCCCTGTAGATTTTTGCAGCCAGAAATTATGGGGTCTTCTCTTCCTGGCACTGGAAGCCTAAGCTAGGGGCCAGCTTTTGGGATGGGACCCCTCACTACTCGGGGTAGCTCTGCAGCCAAGGTACCCCTCCTGATTTTAAACCGCAGGTGGTTGAGGGACCAGTGCACTGCTATTCTCCTACCAGTCTTGATGTGGCTTCTTTGTAACCTTAGTTGTAGGACTTCTGTTCAGCCAGATTTCAGGCAGTTCTGAGTGGTGGTTCTGTAGTTGAGTTGTAATTTTGATGTGGTTGTGGGAAGAATCGTGTACCGCATTTACCTGCGCTACCATCTTGACCAGAACTTCCTAAGTTTCCTCTTTTTACCTATTTTCCTTTGTAAAGAGTACCTGGGGATTTCATACCAATGAACTTTATTCTATTTTTTTTTTTTAAGTCAGACTGTGTGACTTTAGTACTATGAGAGAAAATACTCTTGGAATAAAAATGTCTTAATATGCGTGACCAAATAAAACCTAAGCTATCTTAGGCAGGTAAAATGTCCATTTACATTTATCACCAAGAAAGTCTGTATCAGCTTTGTGTTAGAAGAGTTTCCATCAAAAGGGAAGGAAAAGAATCCTCTAAAACTAGATCTGTGAGAAGGGCCTCACTGAAAGATTGAGAGTTAAAGGGATATGTAAGGTATAGGCATTGTGGGAATGTTTATAGGGCAAGAGAAATGTCTTAGACCATGCGTATTATCCTCAGATAATTTTCTCATGGATAAAACTTGTAAGTTACAGGTCTCAAAACCAGGTCTCAAAACCAGGAGCTGTCAGAATGGCACAGCAGTGAATGTAGTGACTGAAGTAAATTTTTGTTTTGATTGGTATTCACATAAAATAACTAGATGTAGTAGTAAATACATTATTAAATAGTAAACCCTACCTTAAAAGGCAAGGATAATGTCTTAATTCTTGTTTCTCCAACTCTTAAACACATATTTAATAATAAGCAACCAATAAATGTGGAACCAAATAAGCTAATTTTTTCATTAATTCTTCTGAATAGACTGGAATATGGACAGAACTTGGAAAAATTGAGAATAATTTTTTAAAGCCACTCCATACAGGACTTAATATGTCAAAAGCACATTATGAAGCAGAAATTAAAAACAGCCAAGAAAACGGCCAAGGTTGGTAATGTGCAATTTCATTTTTGCTTAGGTCTAAAAATCAAATTTTAAAACTAGTTATATTCAGAATAAATAACTTTTTTTATCTTGTACTTGTCTAACTACAGCAAATAAGGAACTGACAGCTGTCATTTTTATAATATAAATTATTCTTAGATCTATAAGCCAGTTAACACTGAAATTGTGTTAACAAAGATTTAAACCAAATTGAGACATATTCTAGTTTAAAAATCTCAAGTCCTAATTAGGAATCTAGCTCCATTACAGGTATTTCTGTTTGGATATCACTGTATTCCTTTGGTACTGTTTGGTCCACCCTTTCTCCCCACTCTCAAGTAAATTTGTATAAATTATGAAAAAGAATCTTAGGTCCAGAATCACTTTTGAAAGTCATCAATTCTACTACAATAATTTTGTGATCTTTCCCTATAGTTATGTAGTATTTCTATAGGCAATATTAGAAATTCTTTTTTAGTGTAATGTGTATAATTCTGATTATAAACTGAAGAAAAAGGGTTTATCAGTTTTCATTCATCCTGTACATGCCAAAATGATGCTAGCCACTTAAAGAAACATTAATTCACATGTTACAGAATTTTGATATTTTTATTTGCCAGTAGCTTGATTTAAGCATACGCTGAGCTATTAAACACTGAGACAGTTTACACAAATAGTGGACCTATTTTTTTAAGTAAGGGATGTGAAAGTCACTTTTAAATTTATTTTTGAAATCTGAGAGTTGTTTTAATGGTTAAGCGTGACACATGACTTTTTTTCCTTCTCTTTCAGGAGTCCAGAAGTCTAAAGACTTTTGTTCTGTAACTGTAGGTGGAGAAGAGATGCCTAATATGCCTCCTGAAATGCAGCTTAAGGTAGATCTGAAATTTTCCTAAGCTACACCAACCTGAAGTATTTTATTTTTTTGCTTTGTTTTGTTTTGAAATGCAGGTTTAATAATGCTTAATTTTCTTGGCTTTGCAGGTCCTACATTCAGCACTTTACACATTTGATTTGATTGAAAGTGTTCTGGCTCGAGTAGAAGAACTCATTGAAATAAAAACAAAGTCTACCTCTGCAGAAAATACTGGGATAAAGTGAAAGCTCCATCTCCTAAATAAAAGTTAGTAAAATCCTGTATTGTCCATTATGATTTAATACCTCTACAAAAATTTTTCTGTAAAACACCGACATGAAAATAAATGTAGCTTTTCTCATCTGTTTCTGTGATGACGCATTATGGATGATTACTATTCTTTGGTTTTAAAAAGACAATCTCCTGATAAATAATAGCCATATAAAATAAATAGTAGTGTTAAAATTCAAGACAAATTAGCAATTTTATAATTTCATAAGATGTAGTTGAATTGCCTTTATTCATTCATATAGTTTAATGAGTTTATAAAAATACTGATACATTTTTGTTTCACTTAGATGCTATGTTATATTTTAGGACTAGTGTTAAACTGGGTATCACACCTTTTTTTTCCTAAACATTGTTAAAGGAATTATTCAACAAAACTTCTGAAAATAAAATTACTTTTAATTGTACGTATTTTATTATTTTAATTTTAAAAAGCTTTAAAGTAAATATATATTTGAACATTATAATTCAACCAGTCTAATTATTTTAATATGCTTCCAAAAGAACATTTATAATTGATTCTCTAATTTGGGTTAAATGAATCACTGAGATTTATCTTTTGAAGTGTTTTCCAAACAGGACTTTGCTCGATGATGTAAGCTTTAGTTGCTATCATTCTGTAGCAGATGCTATCTATGTATGGTTTGGAAGTGATCTGGAAAAAGATAAAAACATGCAACATTATTTACAGAAATAATGTCCTTTTACAGGGTCACATAAACAAACAAACAAAAACACTCTAACTTTTGCCCTGGCCAGGTAGCTCTGTTGGTTGAAACACCATCCAGTATACCAAAAGGTTGTGGGTTCGATTCCCACTCAGGGCACATACCTATGTTTCAGATTTGAAACATGTATGCACATGTATAGGAGGCAACCAATTGATGTTTCCCTCTCTCTGTTCCCTTTCCTCTCTCTACAATCAGTAAAAACATATCCTTGGGCAAGGATTTAAGGAACACCTAACTTCCAATTACAAGAATTTCAAACGTGAAAGCCAAAACGTAGACTACTGTAAGAACTGCTTTAATGGAGATCTATTCCAAATATGAATAAGGAGCATGTAATGACCTAGGGAAGTTGGGGGCACAGGAGGGTAAGCATGAAAAGAAGGTGGACAGCTGGTGGAGAACCTTCTATAAAATAGCATGTGTGCACTCTTGACAGTTGATGACTACAATCTGACCAATATTTATACTTTAGAATTTGAAGTAAGATTTAAGTAACCAGTAGAGCCAACATAGTGTGTATATGGCCAAATGCTCTTTTGGCCCAAAATGAGTCATTCTGCCTGTGGCTACCAGAAATAAATTGAGAAGACTTGAGAGGCTGAGTTCAGGCTTGGGAAGGAGTTACATGCTGCAATAGCAACTTCTCTAAGGGGAACTGAAGCAGAATGTATGTCAGCCCTGCTCAAGAAGGTATGCATTTTGAAGTGTGAGTGTGTGTGTAGGTATGTGTCATTTTCCTTAGGTGACTCACCTTAGCTATAGTGCACATAAGATTAACAGCATTTACTGTGTTGTGAACTGGAAGTATCCTTAAGTTACTACCCAGGAATCTGAAAAAACAATTCATAAGTTAAACAGATATGACTTACTAACATCTGCTATCTTAAGTGGATAAAGAGACAAACCGTTTATTGCTTTTTTTCTTTTTTTAATTCATTCATTCATGCCTTGCCTTATTTCACAGAGGAATTGATATGGCTTTGTAGTCAGAACTTAAATGAATAAAAGTCTGGTCTTGCAGGAGAATCCCAGAAATCAGCATGAACTTTGAAACTTGTCACCCTGGTCACAGAATTGCCATTTGGCCTGCACTTTATTACATATGACAGGTTAGCATTATAAAGTTTATCTTTTGGGAAAATATAACTCATCTGCCTAAAAAAACTGAAGTAAACACAATATAATTTAAGAAAAGTCAGTCTAGTGCTCTTGCATACCTCTGCTGGATCCTGAACGTCAGTTTCCATTCCTCGATCCCGTGGAAGGCAGCAGATAGAACCAAAAAACTATTTTGGTGAATGTTAATAAACTTCTCAATCTTGGCTAGAAATATTTCTTCAGCTGACGTAAAGCATTCTTTAGCATCCATCAATAAAAATGCAACTCCTAAGAAAAATGAACATAATATAAAACATCCCTTCATCATTAAAATCAAATTTTTAATAAACTCACTAAAATCAATAAAAGTAGCAGTAAGTATAACATAGTTTTAAGTGTCTAGGCCCTAAACCCATAAGGAGTAGAAAATAACAAAATTCTTACTCAACAAAATAATTTAGGTAGTTCTCTAAAGTGTTCCGTATAAAAGGATGACTTATTCTAAATCTAAATATTCAAGGGGGAAAAAAACTTTGTTGGTCAGTAACCATTTTCTTTTTCAGACTAAGGCACAACAAAGGTAAATGCCTAATTTTACTTTAAAGCTGACTTTCCATGTTAGGATTTTTAAAGGCTAGAAATCAACTAAAGAAAGGTAGTCTTAAGCAAGCTTTTAATTACTTCTTGAAGAAAACTTTGTACCAGAACACAAACTATTATATAAATTAATACACTCAGTAAGCAGACAGCTAGAATCTCTGAAACAGTATCAGGCCTGTAAGAATTGTCCAGAAGGGAAGCCTGATCTAATTAGCTCTTTAAAAGATGATAAAGGTAGTTTTTTAAAAGACATAATCAAAGGAAATTGACTGATTATATACTAATTAAGGAACTTGGGCAATTTATGTAACTTCTCTGAACCTAAGTTGCCTCATCTGTAAGACTGGAATAATAATTCTTCCATAGGTTTGTTGAAAGGATTGAAGATTAGATAATGTCTATAAAGCAGTGAAGGCACATAGTGGATGGGTATTCACCAAAAATACTGTACTCCCTAGAGGGCTCTCAACCAGGAATGATGAGTTTGAGGTTGGACAGACTTTCAGCCTGTAGGTTTTTTACTTCTAGGAGCTTCTCAAAGCACCTGTCTTCCAAAACCTCTGCTAGAGTACAGGTCTATTTGCAACCCCCCTAATAAAATCCTTCTTCATCTCCACCTCTTGTCACTTTAATCATTTCCCAAGCACAAGTAGAACTGCCCCCTTCCCATGTCTCCAGCCTTCTCATGTTCTAATCTAATTCCTTACCATACTTTGCCCATGACATACAGTTAGTTGTACAGTATTATGATTTAAGGACCATTTGTATGTCCCCATTTGGTTCTTTTGGTTAGTATTTGTTTATATTACATTCAACAAACTCTTGTACAAAATCATAAAAAACACTCTTCCATATTGTTTTTGTGTATGGTTTTTGGCCAATATTGTGATGTTGGCTTCTTTGTTAATACTGGTAATACTTTAATACAAGTATTAAGTATCAGGGAGGTCGCTTTGTTCTATTTTCATCTTAGTTCCCAAGCAAGTAATTTTTACTATCTTCTGCCAGATACCACTGGTTCAGCTTTACTTCAACAATTGCAATTTTAAACAGGGATATATTTTGTAATTGGCCACATGTTTTGTACCTGTAACCTCTCCCAAAAGATAATACCTTAAGCTTATTACTTGGTTAATAAAATACCAAATTATTAGAACTTATAATCACATATTTTATAAGAAACTTAAAGCAAGGCAGTTAGCAAATATACTGTACCAGTACAAGAAAATATAATCGATCCATTTTCCACCGCATCTGAATACCGAACCTTGTGGCTTTGATTTTCTAGGGCAGTTGCAACTTCAAAACTCTTAAAAAAAAATTTCAGAAATACAAACTTAAGACATGCTTTGGATTTTTTTTTTATTAAAGCTAATACATTAAAATAAGTTTAATAGCTTCTTTTATAACTATACCTCTTATAGATTTGATCATCAAGAGTCATTAAATGTTCTCTCTGAAGGAAAAAAAAAAACTTAGTTCTGCTCAAACACACTCATTGCAGGTTTGGAAATGAGTTGTATACTATAGCTATGTTAGGGACAGAAATCAAGGACATAATTGAAGAATGAAACTATAAAAACTAGAGCAAATGCAAACATTTTAAAAAAAGAAACAACTCAGAGATGGATTCTGACATGCATTTATGTATAACAGGAATGTGGGTGGTGGTGTGTTTCTCAGATGGTTGACAGACCCATAAGGTGCCAGACATAGAATACTGCAAAGAGACAACCAATTCTCAAATTCACCTGTTTACTTTACAGTTACTTTTAGTATACTTTTAATGTCTTAAGTCTTAGGTGAGTCGGAAACCATGTATGGAAACAGCAACCAAACTTTTGGTTTAAATACTAACCATTTCAAAATTCATTTCCAATTCCACCAAGTAATTAGATCTTAATACTCAAAATACTAAAATGTAAGTGGTTAATAGTGTTTCCTGATTGGTCAAAACTCAAGCTTGTTATTCTCCAAGTTTGTAAAAAATCCCTTAAGTATATTAATTTTTTCCTCAGATCATGTACATTTTAAGCACACCAGCTGGAATCAGGTGTAAAATGTGTGCTTGCTTGCTTTCCTAAAGGGAGTATTTTGTGACATCCAAACAGGTGCTGGCCTAGAGTCCAACTACGGCACTTCCATGGGTTTCTTCTGCGGTTTTAAAATTACACATTCTCCCAGCAATCGCAGACTAAGTAATTTAGGCCAGCCCTCCTGCTGAAAGCAACTGGAAAGCGGGACAGTTTTTAAAATCTGCTTGAATGCATTAGAGAGCTAGCAGGATAGTGAAAAATTATAATACCAAGATCTACACAGAAATTTAGAGATAAGAGACCAGCATTTAGGCCATTTTTTTCCCTGAGGGCATCTATCTGCCAATTCAGAAAAAGAGATGAGAGGCTGAACAGAGCTTTTGACAAAAGTAGAACAGCTCTCACAGGGACTGCAGCCTAGCTTCAAATCATTTCTATCCCTGAAATTGTATTAAGTTGATAGTGTATTACTAGTGCTCCCAAGCACCTCGCAGAAGCACTCCCTAAAGCAGACTCCATCAGGTCTCCTCACTTGAACTACAGAACGAAATGATTTGGGTGACTGTTTTCTCAATTCTCCTATACTAGTATCATTCTAGATGCACAGGAAATAAGTTCATTTTTACACACAATAGTCACCTTAGGGCTTGGGTTGCTAGACAAACAAAAATATAGAACATCCAGTTAAATTTGAATTCCAGATAACATAATTTTTAGCATAAGTATATCCCATGCTATATTTGGGATTTACTTATACTAAACTCATTGTTTTATCTGAAACTCAAATTTAACTTAGTGTCCTATATTTTTTAAAAATATTATTTTTTTAGATTTTATTTATTTTTAGAGAAGGGAACAGAGGGAGAGAAACATCAGTGTGTGGTTGCCTCTCATGGGCCCACTACTGGGAACCTGGCCCACAACCCAGGCATGTGCCCTGACTGGGAATCAAACCAGCGACCCTTTTGGTTCACAGACTGGAGCTCAACCCACTGAGCCACTCCAGCCAGGGCAGTGTCCTATATTTTATCTGGCAACCTTCTTTGGGCATTAGAGGTTTACTTCTGTTGCAGGATCAAGACTTCTCTTGAGGAACAGAACGCTATTTTAGGTCTCAGATTATTTCTAGAAACAATTTTGCAAATGTAAATTCCAACACAATAAAAAGTAATCAGATATACAAAGAAACAAGATTACATGAAAGAGAACCATCATAAACATCAGGAAATAAAAACAGACACAGGGGATACATATAGTGAAGTTATCAGATATACACCTTAAAACAGCTGTTTACTATGTTCAAGAAGATAAAAGACAAGGTTGAGAATTTTGACAAAGAACCAGAAACTATATAGAAGGGTATGTTGTGACAGATGTGAAATGGTCAGGAAAGTGTCATAAAATTTGAGTCAGATCTTTAAAATGGGAAGCAGTACCCTGACTGGTGTGGCTCAATGGGTTGGGTGTCATGGGGCATGTGAGAGCCAATCAACTGGTGTTTCTGTCACATCAATGGTTCTCTCCCTCTCTCCCTTCCCCTCTCTAAAAATTTAAAAAAAAAAATCTTAAAATATTTTTTGAAAAGTGGAAAGCAGTATTAAGCAGACAAGTGAAGGAAGAAGATGATAAATAGAAAACAGCCTGGCCAGAACGAGTAACATAGGCAGAGGCATTCAGAGCTGCAAGTATGATTCCTATGTGATAAGTATCTAAGGTGTACAGATGAGTCAGTTAATTTGGGAACACTGTTAGAGTAACTGCCTGCAGCCTGTGAGGACTCCTGTAGGCCATACTAGTGAATTGCAATATTATCCTATTGGGAGAGTCAACTAAAAGAACTATAACAAACATAATAAAAGAAAATAATGAAGATAAAATTAGACCTTAATTAAGAGAAAATAGATAAACTGAAGAGTTAATTTTTCAAAATAACCAGAAGCTAAGACTAGATTTACCAAAATACAGTAGTGGGCCAAAAAGTAGGTTTAGAGTTGTTTGGAAAAAGACATGTATTATAGTAGCTTTATTAAAAGAATGTCACAATGGAACAGTAAACCTACTTTTGCCCATCCCTGTATGTTTCATGGAATATTAGCCCCACAAGATATTGAAAGATGTTCCTTATTCAAATAAGCCTGGAAAACACTGAGTACTATTTTGTCTCCTTCAGAGGAAATTAAAGGCTCCGAAGAGTAGTGTAGTAAAAAACTTGTAAAACTTTTTATACCAGTATTCCAAATAAAATTTATTACAATACTTATTTCTACAGTGTAACACCTATCAATATTATGTAAGACTAGTGTGCCGCCTAGCAAATCTATTCAAGAAAGGACATAAAAATAAAAACAAATAAAAACGGCACTTAAAAACTGATAGAGTTAATTAGAAAATTAAAAGAATGCCAATAAGAACTTTTTATCACATCCAGCTGGTGTAGCTCAGTGGATTGAGCATTGGCCTGCGAACCAAGGGGTTGGTGATTTGATTCCCCAGGCAGGACCCGTGCCTGGGTTGTGGGCCAGCTCCCCAGCAGAGGGTGTGTGAGAGGCAACCACACGATGTGTCTCTCCCTCTTTCTCCCTTCCCCTCTAAAAATAAAATAAATAAAAACTTAAAAAAAAGAAATTAAAAAAAATTTTTATCATAGAAATGGCAATTTCATAAAGTTCAACTTAATTAAATCACCTCTATGAAATGAGTAAATTTTTGAAAAAATATAATTTATGAAAATAAGACTCACAACATAGTATAAAACCTAACAGGGCAAAATACCTAAAAGGCACTATTTTCTACATTTCTTAAAATATTACCAGAACAGAAAATTTAACAGGAAAACTTCAATACTTTAAAGAACAAATAATTTCCATACTACATAAACTGCTTAGATATAAACAAAAGGTATTAAAAAAAGAAAAAGAAACCTTCCTACCTCCTACAAAAACAGCATAAAAAGAGAAAACCACAGCCCAGCCTTTAGCCACAACCCAACCTTTAATAAGACACAAAAATAAAATCTTGGCAAACCAAATTCTAAGAGAATATAAAAGAAAAATCAACAATGAGCAAGAAGTTTAATGAAAAATGCAAAGGTTAGTCACTTGGGTTTTCTCAACACATTAAAAAATACAATGCATTTGAAAAACTGTACAGTTATTTCTGATTAAGAGAAAAAATGCCATAAATTAAGTTTAGATAAATAATAAAAATTTTATAGCAAAAGGTAACATCATAAATAATAAAACTGAAGGTATTTGCATTAAAATCAGAAACAGTTTTGTATGCTCTGGTCACAGCAAAAGACAATGAAATAAGAATAAAGAGATACAGCTGTCAGAAATTCTCATTAATTGCAAATTATAATGACCTATCTTGAAAATTCAACAGAATCAACTGTTAATGTACTATGAAAATTCAGTGAAGTGACAAAATATAAAATAAATTACCACGAATTCAAAAGTTTCCCTCTATACATAGTTTGAAAACATGGGGAAAACAGTATTTCATAATAGCAACGAAACATCAACTAAGTACTTAAAACGAAATAGGAACAATATGAAGAAAAAATTTAAAATCATACCTGAAAATGTAAAGACTTGAAAAATAAATACAATGACATATTGTATGTGTTCACAGAATGGGAAAAATAAAATTTTCCCTAATTTAATAAGTTAGTTCAATTCAAAGCAAGTATAATGGAACCTTTATGAACCTTCCATACTACATAAGCTGCCTAGATATAAACAAAAGGTATTTAAAAAAGAAAAAGAACAAAGTCTGACAAACTTTTTCAGTAGAAGGCCAGATTATAAATATTTTAGGCTTTTTGGGATGCATATGACCTGTCACATTTTCTTTTCTTCCTTTCTCCCTAACCTGCCTCCCCCCTTCGCCTTCTATTTCAAGTAAGAGCTATTTCCCTTCCTCATTTCCCTCCCTCCCTCCTTTCCTTTCTCTCTTCCCTTTCCCTCTCTCTGGCTCTCTCTCTTTTCCTATCTCTTTTCTACAAGCCTTTAAAAATGTAAAAACCAGTCTAAACTTACTGGCTCAGCAAAAAATTGGCTGTAGGCCAGGCCACAGGCCATAGTTTGCTGATTCTCTGGTCTAGAAAAATAAATGTTTTAAACAATATATATAGTATGGAAAGAACAAGCATTACCAGGTTTTAAAATATATCACAAAACTAAAATGAACTGAGTGGCAATGACTCAATATTTACTACACAAATCAAACTAACAGAACAGAATCAGACTCAAGACTATATAATACATAATTGGTTATTTATATGTGAGCATGTGCATATATGTATAACATTAAGCTTTAGATATAAAAATTTTTATAGGAATAAGAGCTATTTAACAAATCTCAAAAGGGAAAAAGCTGTTAAATTTGACTTTATAATAAAAACAACTGCCTTAATTCCTCAAGATTAAGTAGAAATAAAAATTTGCAGCTTATGTCATAAATATCAAATAATACTGAAAGGCAAAAGACATGAAAAATTTGTAAGCAATACTATAGTACAAATGTATATTATTTTTAATATTTTGAAAGACTAAAAATTTAGTTTTTATGCCAGTAGAAAAAAAATTTTAATGAAAATAATAAATATATATGAAAAAATGTTTTATCTTCCTTGTCATCAAATAAATATAAAATATAAGCTACCAAACTAGCAAAGATTTTAATAACACTTGGAACTGTCAAACTTGAGAGTGAGCTGACTCCCTTATGTAACGTTGATGAGAGTGTAAATAAAAACATCCTAGAAGATAATTTGACAATATATAAAAAAAGTCTTAAAATGTGCATACCTCTTTTTTTAACCCAACTATTCCACTTCTAAAAATTTTTCTAAAACAGTAATTAGCCAAAAAACCCCCAAGAGATTTATGTGTACAGATGGTATATAAAGCACCACTTAAAATACTAAAAAATAGGAACTAATAGAATAAAAATGATGGTGTCCCCTTTCTTTGGAAAGTACACAAAAGCCAGAGAATGAAAAACAAAAGAAAACTATATTTTATGAAACTAAGAGACATGTATACCTCAAATAAAACACGTGAAAAAAACAGACCCCCTACAGTGGGGGACATTTTTGAAAGCCATGTCTAAGAATTTTGGCTCCTCCAGGAGAAGAACATTTCATCTATATCTAATGCTTATCTGAAGGATCATTTAAAAAGTTAGGTGTTGGGCCCTTTTGCGGCCATCACAGAGGTGCCAGTGGTCAAAATGAAGTTCAATACCTTTGTGACTTCTGACTGGAGCAAGAACCATAAAAGGCATTTCAATGCACCTTCCCACATTCACAGGAAGATTATATCTTCTCCTTTTTCCAAAGAGCTAAGACAGAAATACAATGTTTGATCCATGGAGTCCAGGTTATGTGAGGACATTACAAAAGCCAGCAAATTGGCAAACTAGTCCAGGTTTACAGGAAGAAATATGTCATCTACATTGAACAACTGCAGCGGGAGAAAGCTAATGGCAACAACTGTTTATGTGGGCATGCACCCCAGCGAGGTCGTTATCACTAGACTAAAACTAGACAAAGACCACAAGAAGATTCTTGAACGTAAAGCCAAATCTCACCAAGTTGGAAAGGAAAAGGGCAAATACAAGGAAGAAACAATTGAGAAGATGCCGGAATAATGTAATCTTATATACAACTCTCATTAAAAACTTGAAGTGAAAAAAAGAAAGAATGAAAGAAAGAAAGAACAAAAGAAAGAAAGAGAGAAAGAAAGGAGTTGGAAAGACATCTTTTGCATAAAAATTAGACATGAACACTGAATCCATTTAACTATATACTATGTGAGAATTATGGTTATAAAAATTATAAATGTTATACCCATTTGACATAATTAATAAAAGTTATAAATAAGAAAATTAGTGTTTGATCACTGATATAAGCTCTGAGGGGAAAGGGAATAGTACTATTCTTTTTGTTGATGTGATTAAACTACATAGTAATAGTATTCTCTCTATAATAAGTATATCAAATGGCTCATATATTTTTTGCACTTTCATCTATGTATATTTTGTAATTTGAAAAAAGTAAAACAAAACTGAAAAAAACGCAAAAAACAAAAAATTCTCAATGGGTAAGTTTAGCAGGATTAAAGACATAAATACTGACATGGAAGATAGAACTGATGAAATTATCTAGAGTGTAGCCCAAAGACTCAGTAAAGGTAAACAAGAGCTCGAAATGCAGAGAGAATATTGTGAGACAATCTAATGCACATGTAATACCCAAGAGGGGAAGGAATAGGAGAAGAGGACAGCGGCAATATTAAAGGAGATGACGAGTAAAAACTTGGTAAAGGACACCAATTCAGAGATTCATGAAGCTTCAAAAGAAAAAAAAATTCATACTTTATAGACCATCAAAATCTGAAAAGCAGTCTGAGAGGAAAGATAGGTAATCACCAAGAAAGTGACAATTAAACTGACTGCTCCTCCCAATGCCACGAAGATTAGGCATATCAGTTTATGTTTATCTCTCAAAAAATCTTAATATTTATGGGCATATGTGTTACTATTTCTGGAATTTCTTAACATCTCTATTAGAAGAGGCCTAGTGAGAAAAATAACTTCAGAAAATTTCCAACCTTCAAATATTTAGAGAGAGAGGGTATTGAAAACACATGCCATAAAGTTTATAATTTAATCTTTAAAATACATTTAACTTACATAATTGCTGATCCACACTTCAGATAATCAAGCTAAGGATCTTTTAAAATACTCTCCTGTTGCTTTTAATGTTTTAATTTAAGATCAATGGCCTGAATGCCTCTTTACCTTAAGGGATGAGCTAATAATGATGGTGGTTGTCCATTTTATTTTTTCTTTCTCACCACTTTCAGCCATTGCCTTTGGATCAACCCAGCTTCTAATGTGACACAATCTAAGAAAAATAAGAGCAAAAAGAATACACAAGATTATTTGTTTGATGAGTGAGTAAATTAAGGATAGAAAAAAAACTAGGGTAATGGAGACATCTTGAAAAATAACTGAAAGTCAAAATTTGACACTGAAAAAGTATGTCTTGTTATACAAGCTTAAGCTTATTCAGTACTTTGTTTCCTATTGGCAATTATTAAAAGCAATGGTTCCCACTTCAGAAAACTATAAAGACAGATCTGTGTCAAGGACTGTGAAACTTCTGCTTACAAGCTACCTAGCTTGCCAACCTGAAAGCTAAATACTCAAGAGTTTCATGGATACAGCAAAAGACATAAGGCTCTTAGGCTAAAGAGAAAGCGCAGATTTTTTACTCATAGCAGTAGGAGCATCGTGATTTTCTTGTTGCACTTCCCCAAGTCCAATTCCCTTTGGATGATGTGACAAGGCCAGTTAGCAGCACAGTGGTTGTATTACAGGAAAAGAGCCCTGAGCACGGGAAACCCCCACCTTTAATGGTCTGCAAGAAAAGCTGCTCTCTGCTCTAGAGAGAAATTCTCCAACTTACAACGTTTTCACTATACAAACATATCTTCGAAAGATAGTTCTGGGGTGGGTCCAGGTTGTCTGCGCTTCTAATAACTACATTGATGATATTATTGATGCTGGTCTGGGGACCACATTTTAAAAATCACTGTGCTGAGAGAAGAACAATTTAGGCAACAATAATGACAACACTGGCAACCAGATAATAACAGAAAATAATTTAATGAGAGAATTTTGAAAACTATGGTACACTAAAGTTTAAAGTATACATGTCTGAGATGGGTGGGGGGAAAGGTAAAAATTATTGCAAAACTACTAGCATAAAATAGAATTTCACTGTGGTCTAAATAGGCACTTTCCTGATCTTTATTGAGGTTGAACAACCTTAAACCATGTTTCCACTTCTGTGACATGCTATGTCTTTTGTGTACTTTCCTATTAGATTTTCTTTTTCACATTCATTTGTAGGCTTTCTTTATACATTCCAGGTATTAATCTATAGCAGCTATGTGTCTTTTCTCCCAATTTGGACTTGTCTGTTTGCCATCTTTATGGTGATAGTTGTCAAATTTATCAATCTTTTCACTTATTACTGCTTTTTCTTTCTTAGTCAAGAAATCCTTCCCTACCCCCACATCACAGATATTCTCATTCTCTTCCACTATCTTCTAAAGTTTTAGTTTGGTCTTTCCAACTTAAGTCTTTAATCCATCCGGATTGTCACATAAAGTCTAAAGTAGAAAATCAATTTCATGTTTTAAAATATGGCTGTCTAGTTGTCCCAACACTGTTTACTCAGTATTCCTTCCTCCCACTGGTCATTTGCAATGCCACCTTGGTCATACATAATTTTCAAATATGCATAGGTCTGTTTCTGGGTTCTCTATTCTTTCTTTTTACTTTTGGGTTCTCTAGTCTATTCCATTGGTCAGTTTAATTATTCTTATTAAATAATTACATTAAGTGTGAATGGATTAAATGTCCCAGTCCAAGAAAAATCCAACCATATGCTGCCTTTAGATGCAAGGATATAAGTAAACTGAAAGTAATGAAACAAAAAATATACATGCAAACAGTAACCATAAGAGAGATGGAGTGGCTATAATTAATAAAAAGCAGAATAAACTTTAAGAAATATTACAACAATAAAAGGGTCAATATATCAGGAATATATAACAATTATAAATGTATATTCACTTAACAGCAACCCAAAATACGAGGGGAACTAAAAAGAATGGACTTTATTTATAAAAAACTATGTATACTCTTAAATGTTTAAACTCCAGTCGCCTTCAAAATGCTCTCCATTTAATGCACTACATGTATTGACACCTTTTTTCCACTGCTCAAGACAATTTTTGAACTATTGATTCTGACGCCTTTTAGTGCTTCTGCCTTTTTTTGTTTCATTTCTTCCACACTGGCATATCATTTCCCTTTGAGGACTTTTTTCATCCAGGGAAACAAAAAAAAGCCACTCAGGGCAAAATCAGGTGAATAGGGAAGGTGGGTACAGGGGTCATGTCGTTTCTGGTCAAAAGCTGCTGAACACTCAGCTCCGTGTGGCCAGGTGCACTCCTAAATCATCCGTCATGAAATGGGCAAACGTGTTGAGTCTTCAAAAAAAAAAAATTCACTGAAGCCAAATGTAGCCTCTCACACCACCACCAGCTGGTACACTGATACAGATGGTTCCTATAACACTCACCCAGTGGGGGAGGCCTGTACGACAAAGGGCCTGCCCTCCAAGAGGATAATTGTTTTTTTCGGGGGAGGTCTCTGCCCTCATAAATATATCAAAACATTAGCACAGGTGTTCAACACTGGAGCTATTTAAAAAATTCCCTGTGGTGAAGATCTAAAATCTGCAGCAATTGTAGCTACTCCCTTACCAGTTTTTTACTCTCACTGCTACAGAAACCAAAATTAATGCCTGGCAGCAGAAATGTGGCAAAAAAAAACAACCACCCAATTTTTGTTATAAAAGTGAAAAATAATGTTTTAAGTATATTTTATTATGCTATTACAGTTGTCCCATTTTTATTCTCCCATTTTTCCCCCTCCACCCTCTCTTCCTCTAGCATTACCCACCCCCAACCAATTAGTTCATGTTCATGGGTCGTATATATAAATTCTTTGGCTTCTCCATTTCCTATACTATTCTTAACCTCCCCATCTATTTTGTGCCTACCAATTATGTTTCTTATTCCCTGTACCTTCTCCCCCATTCTTCTCTCTCCCCCTCTCTGCTGATAACCCTCCATGTGATCTCCATTTCTGTGATTCTCTTTCTGTTCTAGTTGTTTGCTTAGTTTGTTTTTGTGTTTTTGTTTTTTTTAGGTTCTGTTGTTGATAGTTGTGAGTTTGTTGTCATTTTACTGTTCATAGATTTGATCTTCTTCTCTTTCTTAGATAAGTCCCTTTCACATTTCATATAATAAAGGCTTCATGATGATAAACTCCTTTAACTTGACCTTATCTGGGAAGCACTTTATCTGCCCTTCCAAACTAAATAATAGCTTTGTGAGATAGAGTATTCTTGGATGTAGGTCCTTGCCTTTCATGACTTTGAATACTTCTTTTCAGCCCTTCTTGCCTGTAAGGTTTCTTTTGAGAAATCTGCTGATAGTCTTATGGGAACTCCTTTGTAGGTAACTGTCTCCTTTTCTCTTGCTGCTTTTAAGATTCTCTGATCTTTAATCTTGGGTAATTTGATTATACTGTGTCTTGGTGTGTTTCTCCTTGGATCCAACTTCTTTGGACTCTCTGAGCTTCCTGCACTTGCATGTCTAGTTCCTTTACCAGATTGGGGTAGTTTTCCTTCATTATTTTTTCAAGTAAGTTTTCAATTTCTTGTTCTTCTTCTTCTCCTTCTGGTACCTCTATGGTTCAGATGTTAGACATTTAAAGTTGTCCCAGAGGTTCCTAAGTCTCTCCTCACTCTTTTGAATTCTTGTTTCTTCATTCTGTTCCAGTTGAATGTTTATTTCTTCCTTCTATTCCAAATCATTGATTTGAGTCCCAGTTTCCTTCCCTTCACTGTTGGTTCCCTGTACATTTTTCTTTATTTCACTTTGCATAGCCTTCATTTTTTCCTCCATTTTGCATCTGTACTCAATCATTTCTGTGAGCCTCCTGATTACCAGTGTTTTGAACTCTGCATCTGATAGGTTGGCTATGTCATTGTTACTTAGTTCTTTTTCTGGAGTTTTGATCTATTCTTTCATTTGGGCCACATTTGTTTGTCTCAGTGAACCTATAATGTTTTCAGGGGCAGAGCCTTAGGTATTTGCCAGGGTGGGACAACCCACTTCACTGTGTTGTGGTACTGTATGTGGGGGAGGGGTCAGAGAGGGAACTGTGCTGCTCGTTCAGCTCTTGCCGCACTTTCAGTCACTCCCCCACTTCCCACAAGTGGATTGTGCCCTTTCGGGTGCTGATTCCTGGGTGGGTGGGATTGTGAAAAATAACCTTTTTGAAACAACTGGATTATCACCAAAAAAGGCCCCAGAAGTTACCATATCCCACTTTTTTCCCAAAAGAAAAACCTATTTTTAGATAAAATAACCTGCCCTGCTTTAAGGGTAGGGAAAAAAAGACACAAAACTTTGCTGTTATAGTGTCTTTTTTCAGTGGTAAGATATTTTACCATAGTATTAAATGGAAGGGTTCTAACTCTCAAAACAGGGATCTCCGACATTTCTGTAAGGAGAAGGTATTTTCCACTTTCTTAAAGCATATAAATCACCAAGGTGAGGCTATACTGAAGATGTGTTTCTATGTCCATTTAGGAAAGGCGAAGAGGCACTAAGGAATCCCCAAACAAGCATGCCTTTCAAGATCGGGAATTGAGACAAACTCAGGAATGCACGATGTTTATCTGGCTTGGAAGTTTACCCAGTATGGCTTTGAGAGCTACAGATATTGGGAATTCTCAAACATTAAATCAAAACCTAACATAGATAAGATCAAGACTATTTAGATTTTTAAAAGGCTAAAAAATGCATTATCTAAGATTGTTTTTTAAAAGGCTTGTCATCTTCAGAGCAGTATAACATGATGGTTAAGAGCACAAATTCTGGGATTGGAGTAAATAGATTAAAATACTGGTTTTGTCACTTACTAATTGTGTTCACCTGAGCAAGCCACTTAATGTCCCTAAACTTCAGCTGTCTCAGTCCTTCTGTCACAACACTTTTGTGGGGTTTAAATCAGATAATAAAGTAGCAAGACAGCACAAGGCTGAAAGTGTGGCCTGGGAGCCTGGCTGCCTGATTTAGATGCTTGGCTCTGCTACCTACTAGTTGTAAAAGACGTGACCTTGGGTAAATCACTTAACTTCTCTATGCCTCAGGTTCCTCATCTGTTAAAGGAGAATAATAATATTTCCTGCCCCATAGAGTTATTAAAATTAATGTATTATTATACATAAAGCACTTAAAAACAGTGGAGTACATAGTAAGTGAAGCAACAGTGTCCTGAATGTACTTGTGGTCCTGGCAGATAGCTCAGTTGGTTGGAGCATCATCCTGATACATCAAGGTTGTGGCTTCCATTCCTGGTCAGGACACATACAGGAATCAGCCAATGAATGCATGAATAAATGGAACAACAAATCGATGTCTCTCTCTAAAATCAATTTTAAAACACGTGCTTTGCAAAGTGTCAATAAATATTAAGTACCACTATTAAACAAAAGGTACTATGCACACAGGATTGTTAATTCTAAATGTAAAGTTATATATTTTTTAAAGAGAATGCCTGAGTGTTCAAAGTTGTAAAAGTAGAGCTGCCCTGCCCTGGCCGGTGTGGCTCAGTTGGTTGAAGCGTCATCCCATAAACTGAGAGTCATCAGTTTGATTCCCGGTCAGGGCATATGCCTAGGTTGTGGGTTTGGTGCCATGCTGGGATATTTCCTGCTCTCTCTCTAAAATCAATAAGCATGTCCTCAGGTGAGGATAAAAAAATAAATAAAAGGAGAGCTGCCCCTTGTTTTGTAAGTAACAGAATTTCACATCTGTTACTTCCACTCCCCTTGGAATGTTCAAATGCTATAGTTATTCTGTAGTTTAGATTATACCTCAAAATTTCCATGAAGCTTTCGCTGATAATATTTCAATTTTTAATCTTCTTCCATACTAACCTTACAGTGGATATTTAATTACCACTTTGGAAATTAATTGGGTAACTGAGGCATCCACATCCCAGGTGTTTCCTTCAGGCATAGACAGTTGTGGGGGAGGTGAGAGACAGGAAGCTGAAATGATTCAAACTTGGTAATAAATTAAAGGTTACTCAAAATGGAGACATAACTAACACAAAACATCAGAAATGAAATGAGTATGTTTCTATGCATGTATTAAAATATATTTTATAATGTGAGGAATGCTCAAAGAAACAAAACACACCTTCAGTTTTGGGTAGGTTTTGAACAACAGTGTGAAAAAGGAAAGAAAATATTTATATAATTTAACACTTTAGGTAATTCAGGATGAGAGTGAAAGGTGCCAAAGGTCATATACACCTAGAGAGTGAAAATGAAGGGGTCACTTTGGGTAGTATGGACAAGTCTTCCAGTACATAGGGCACAAGATGTATTTCTATTTATTTGTGTCTTCTATTTCTTTCGTCAGTGTTTTATAGTTTTCAGTACACAAGTCTTTCACCTACTTAATTTTCTTCCTAAGTATTTTATTTTTGGTGCTACTGTAAATGGGATATTCTCCTAATTTCCTTTCATATAGTTCATTTAGTATATAGAAATGCAACTAATTTTTGTATGTTGATTTTGTATTCTGTAACTTTACTTGTTAGTTCTAACAGTTTTTTGTTTTTTTAATGGAGTCTTTAGGGTTTTCTATATATGAGATCGAAACAGTATAGGGACTTGGGCCCAGGGCTGTAGGAGCGTCAGACAACCAAAAAGAACACCAGATAAGCTAAATGCAAAAAAAACAAACAAAAAAAAAAACCGGAAAAAAAAAGTTACCACCTGGGCTCCTCCCTGCCCAAAAGTGCAGAGAGGCCTTCCTTATTTTCCTTGTGACCCCTTACTTCTTTGCAGATGTTAAAATCACAGTTCCACATGTACAACTGATCAAGGACTGACAGTTATATGACCTTCCTGGGGTGGCAGTAGTGAACAATCTGCCATCTTGGTCCTCACAGCCCAGGTGGGAAGACAGTTGCTAAGCAACACAACAGAAGGTGGAAATAGCTCCACCCTGACACAGAAAATCCCACAAGCTCGCCTTTTTCAAAAAGCCCACCTTTTCGCACAAGGCTGCTCTCTCCCCAGCTTATAAAAGCAGCCAAGCAGAGCCAGCCCCCAGTCAGTTTGGAGGACCTTCCTCAGGGCTGCCTCTCTTGTGCTCAAGCATAAGCTTTCATAAAATTTGTCCAGAAATTTCTCTGGAAGTTCCTCCTAATTTCTATCTAGGGGAACCCAAGAACCCCAAATGCCAGTAACAAGATCATGTTGTCCACAAACTGGGGCAATTTTACTTTTTCCTTAACAATTTGGATGCCTCTTATTTCTTTTTCTTGCCTAACTGATCTGGCTAGGAGGTACCCCAGTACTCTGTTGAATAGAAATGATGACAGTGGGCATATTTGCCTTGTTCCTGATCTTCAGTTTCTCACCTTTCAGTGTGATATGTTAATATGATATGATAAGCTATGGGTTTGTCACATTGATACAAAGATCTGATCAGATCAAGGGGAGAAGCAGGGAGGGGCCGCTGGAGGAGGCAATGGTAGAAAGTCTAGGATGGGACCGGATGAGAAGCTGAAGGCCTCTGGGCACAGCCTGGGATCGAGCTGGCCTGGCAGAGGGTGGCAGGTTTATTCTCTGGGTGTTCTAGAGGGAACAGGCTCTGAGGGAGAAGGCTGCCATTCTTCCGAAATTATGTAGCTTTTGTATCTTATGCTGTTTTAGTTTGTAACCTAACCCTATGGAAGTAAGTAAAACTAATGGGGAATGATAGGAGAACTCAGGTATTAAACAGTTTAGCCTTAACTGACAGGCTTAAGTGACCAATTCCTGTGGAAAGCTGTTATTCCAAAATTTGCCTCTGGAATTTTGCATAGATGGTGGAGGCAGGCAGCAGGACCCCAACTGCTGTTCGGCAGTAATATATTGCTTTATTATGCAGTCATGTACTACAAAAAAATGTGTTGGTCAACAACAGACCACATATATGACAGTGGTCCCCTAAGATTATAATGAAACTGAAAAATTCTTATCACCCAGTGACATCACAGCCATCCTTTGGTTTTGCAGCCATAGCACAAATACAGAAAAATCAGTAAGACTGTGGTTGAGATGGCAGACAACTTCAGCCTGGGTGCAGATGAGGATGACGCTGACTAATCTCCAGGTTAAAAAAAAAAAAGTCCAAAAGTTTTAAAAAATTAAAAAGTTTATATGGTAAAGTAAAAAGTTACAGTACGCTAAGAGCTCCTAGAGGTGGTTCCTGAGGGACTAATGAGAAGCTGTCCAAACAGGAACAGGAACGCATTGCTAGAAAAGATGCAAGAGGAAAGGAAACTGCAGAAGAAAAAGAAGAATCTCCAGAAAATTCACAATGAAGTGTTAGCAGAAACTTTTACAGACCTCAAGCCCTCTAAAGTGTTTAAAAACAGGGACCCCAACACCAAAAAGCTTTGATTAATAGAGAAAATGTTTATGGTGCAGTATGTGCTTACAAGCAAATCTATGATGAAAAAAGAGAAAAACCAAGCAAACCGCCATGGATGTATTTCTGAAAAGAGTGACATCTCCTCAAGAACCTCGGGCAGGTCCTTTAGGGGGTGTCCCAGAAGAAGGTACTGTTATCATAGGAGATAATGGCTCCATGCATGTTACTGCCCTTGAAGATCTTACAGTCGAACAAGATATGGAGATGGAAGACAGTGATATTGGTGATCCTGACTTTCTGTATGCCAAGCCTAATGTCTGTTTGTGATAGTTTGATTTATAATAAGAAATATATCTTTGATCTTAGTTCCATTTCTTACACAGAAATGACATAGAGCTCCCAAAATCCTTGAAATTTCTTAAACGTTGAGAGTGATAAAGGTGTCTTTTGTTATGTTAATGAAGCAACTTTTAGAAAGCACCTGAAGATGGGGGCTGATGACCAGAAGACCCAATGATGTGATTAGAGGGTTGGAACTTTTAGTCCTTCCCTGCCTCCACCTCCAGGGAGAAGGCTGAAAGTTGACTCAATTACTAGTTACCAATGGCCAATGTTTTAATCAACCTTGACTGTGTAACAAAGCCTCCATAAAAACCTAAAAAAAGAGGGATCAAAGAGCTTCGCGGTTGGTAAACACTTGAAGGTGCTGGGAGAATGGCATACCTGGAGAGGGCATGGAAGCTCCGTGCCCTCTCCCACATAGCTTGTCCTGTGCCTCTCTTTCATCTGGCTGTCCTGAGTTAACCAGTGACCTCATAAGTAAAATGTTTCTGAGTTCTGTGAGCTGCCCTTGCAAATTAATTGAACCTCTGATTTATAGCCAGTGTGTCAGAAGTGCAGGAAACAGCCTGGGCTTGTGGCTGGCATCTTTGAAGGGTGGGGCCAATTTTACAGGATTTGTCCCCAGGTAGACTGAATTGAGTTGCACTGAGTTGAATTCTCAGACACCCTGATGGTGCTGGGTCTGAGCATTGCTTGGTGGTATGTGGGAAACTACCCCCCACCACACACACACGCTTTGGAAAATGGATCTCAGAACACCCCTTTCAGTGTGTTTTTGTCTGTTTTTTAACAAAAAAATTTAAAATGTAAAAAAAGTTTTTTTAATTTAAAAACATAAAAAGCTCATAGAATAAGGATATAAAGAAAATAATTTTGTACAGCTGAAAATGTGTTCATATTGTATGCCAAGATATTATAAGAATAAAAGTTTTTCTTAACTTTATTTTTATTGTTTACATTATTACAGCTATCCCCTCCACCCACCCCCCACCTGCCTTCCCTCAGGCTATCACTGCACTGTCGTCTGTGTCTATGGGTCATGCGTCTATGTTCTTTGGCTCATCTCTTCACCTTTCATCCAGCCCCACCCCCGACAGCTGTCAGTCTGTTCATGTATCCATGCCTCTGTTTACATTGTGTTTATCAGATTCCACATATAAGTGACATTGGATTGTATTTGTCTTTCACTGACTGGCTTATTTCACCTAGCACAATAATCTCCACGTTTAAAAAAAAAAGTCCAAAAGTTTAAAAAAATTAAAAAGTTTATACGGTAAAGTAAAAAGTTATAGTACACTAAGGTGATTGAGGAAAGAAAAAAAAATTAAATAAATTTAGTGTAACCTAAGTATACAGTAGTGTGCAGTAAGGTCACAGGCCTGCACATTCACTCGCCACTCGATCACCGGCTCACCAGAGCAACTTTCAGTCCCAGAAGCTCCATTCATGGTAAGTGCACCATACAGGTGGTACCATTTAAAATCTTTTATTCTGTATTTTTACTGTACATTTTCTATGTTTAGTCTTCCATTTAGCGTCCCTGTTAACACAACCGTCTGTGCATCCATCTAGGTCCATTTGTGTTGCTCCCACACATCTAACCCCTGAGGGTGGGCCAGGGGAACCAACAGGAACCTGAAACTTTAGCTAATGCTTTTGCCCGAATTTTTAAAAATCTTTCGATTCTAATCCAGTATCTTCTGCCAACATCAATAAAACATTAACAGTCTAGTGTGCTAACTTGCAAGTAGGATAAAATCTCAGGCTTTTCACAGTTCTTGACAGGTATTATCTACTAAGTTGAAGATACACATAAACTGTAATCAAGCAATTCCCCTCCTAAATTGACACTCAGAAGAAATGCACGCAATGTGTACTAGGAGACTGGTACAAGAATGTCTGTGACAACATTTTTTTTAACTTTATTCTTCATACTTTTGTTTAAATTGTCATTTTAATCCTACCTTTCAAGCCTAGAGTGATCCATGTGGTAATGAAATAGAGTGGCAACATCAGTATGAATTCATAATTAGCCTGATACACAGAGAAATACATACAGGAATACTTACAGGTATGTGTATATAGAGGGATTACTATGCACTAGCATACACGCATTTATTTCTTTGTCAGTTGAGAGGGGCCTAAAAGAAATGATACCCTAGCTGGACTTTCGTTTCTAATACTTTTCTCCAATAAAAGTAATGATGGCTCCTTGGAGAAATGGTTGATTCTAGAACGGTCCCCAAGAGTGTACTGTTACCAATAAGAATGAATCAGAAAAACAGGGCTGAGGCAGCAAGGCTCCCTCCGTTCCGCGGGGGAACCGCGAGCGGCCACGCGAGGCACGCGCGCACCCCAGAGCCGCGCGCCTCGGGGCAGGTCGCTTCTCTCATCGGCGGCTCTCCCACCCGAAGGCCGAAAGCTTGGGCCGGGCAGCCGCTACCAGTTCCGAGGCCCCAGTATTCTGGGCTTTTGTTATGGGTTTGTTTTTCCCCGCGTTTTCAAATTTAAACAAATGCAACACTGCCCAATCATCTCCATAAATCCTTCCCCGCCCCATATCCTCAGTTCTCAAATGAGAGAGGTCGGCCTACAGAGATTTTCATGGCCCCTTCCATTCTTTACTTTTTAAGACTTTTTTTTTTTTCTGGAGGGTGGATGAGACAAGAGATTAGGAACACCTGTAGTAAATAAAATATAAATTTGCCGGTAGATGACCAGGCTTCTGAAAAGAAAGGAGGTCTACAACCCTAGAAACATGACTCTAAAAGAAAAAGTAGGGGAAGGTCCTCTCTCACCTCGCCTGAGGCCTGAGGCAAAGATTCGATCTTGGGAAGTCTGAGGGAAAAACAGATTGCCAGAAGAACAAAAGAATAAAGAACGGAAAGTGCCTGGTCCTCAGAAGCCTCACGTCCAAGGTTGCCAACATACCTGATCAGCAGGTCCTTGGTGCCGGCGCCACTGCTTCCAAGCTTCCAGAACCTTCCCCTAGAGCGAGAAGCACCGAAGGCTGAGAGCGGAGAGACCCAGACTTGTTCTCTGGCCGCTCTAGCCCACGGAGCACCTTCTCCTCGCCTTGGGCGTCTGCGCAAGCGCAGGTCCAGCCACACGGCCCCACTCACGCGGCCGCAGCTCTGCCCCGCGTTTTTTCGCTCTTCAGGTTACAAATTTGCATGAACTGTCAAGTGGTTAGGTAGAAGCAGGAAGTTGTTTTTGGTTTTCATGTACGACTTAATTGCCTGCGATTGATTTTTCAGTTTTCTAAGTCCTGGTCCTATTAGAAACAACATAAAACCAAATTGCCCTTTGGTTTATCCAAGTACTGAAAAAAGAAAAACTAACATTCATTGCTGTTTATTACTATAACGTATAGCGCTTGTGTGGTAGCTATTTGGGACTCCATTGTTTTCGGACCTAACTGAAGCTCCGCAAGTTATTAGGTGATGGTGCTCGTTATTGTAAACATTTAATGAGACAGAAAAAGAAAAACCACCACTTACCTGGAGCCTAATGGTTAGGGTGCAGAACTGTTTGTGTCTTACTTTATAAAACACGTATTCCTGGAAAAACAAACAAACCCATAAACCCCAAAAAACAGTGCTCCAGGAAAAAACCCTTCGCAGCTCTCTTATAATATGGATTAATTATTTCCCAGGATAATAATTCTGTAAATTTGGAGTTTGGTATAACTGTTATTATTAAAATTAAGTGCCCCTGTTGGACATTTTGTTAAGGACAGATCAGAGGAGACCTGGCTCCAGCCACACCTCAAGGGTCTGACTCAGTGATTGGTGTGGGCAGGGAGTTTGGTGTTGCCAGAGGACCCTCCTTAGAAGTCCTCACTGTTTCAGAGCAGGCTAATAGCGGAGGGGGAGGGGAGGCATCCAAGATTAGGCAGCAGAGGGTCTCAACAAGTGAAGTGTAAGACAGCATTCCCTCTCCACCTGTGATATTACAAGGAGACTTAGCTGGGTTGAGAGCAGGGATCCATTCTGCGGAGGGTAATGAAGTTTTCGGTAACTCAGGAGAATCGGGGAGGGGGGGCAGGGGGGTGGAGAACAAAACTAACTTATCTGGCTCACAGGTTGCCTCACTCTGATTTCAGATGGAGTCTCAGATATGACGCCCACCTGCTAGTTCTGTGGCTCTGTGGGGGGAGCACTCGGAACAGGAATGATGGCCTCTGCCAGCACTTCCGTCTGGGATAATGCTGTCCCTCAGCTCTTGCCGTGATGCCAGACAATGCAGTTCCTCCCCATATGTCTCTGATGCCTGTCAATCTATTGCTCATGTCCTGGAGCTCAGAGGGAGTGACAGAGCTCAGAAGGATTGAGTCCAAGTAAGTCTGTGTGCATACCCTTTTAAAAAAAACTCTTAGCAGTTTCTGTCTTTCACAGCCTCAATCCCCTCTGGTTTTTACAGCCAGAAGTTATGGACACTTATTTTCCTGGCACTGGAACCCTGGACTGGTGGGCCTGGTATGGGGCTGGGACCCCTCACTCCCAAGATACCCCTCCTAATTTTTTTCCACCATACGTGCATGTGGGACCAGCCTGTTCTGTATCTCCACCCCTCCTACCCATCTGGATGTAGTTTCTTCTTTAATTCCCTAGTTGTAAGAGTTCCATTCAGCTCAGTTTCTGATGGTTCTGAATGATGGTTCTTCCATAGTTTAGTTGTAATTTTTATGTGGTTGTACAAGGAGGCAAGCCATGTTACCTACACCACCATCTTCTGTATTTCCTTTTGACGGGTTATAACATCAAGGTTGGGACATCAGGAGTAAAGCAGATAACAAAAAGAACATGCAGCAGAGCCTCAAAAGAAAATGCTTGTTCAACATTTGTAACTGACTAAAAAGTGAAAATTGAGGTGCATTCATTATTATAGCTCTATCAAAACATTCAATCCACTAAATAGATCAGGGGCTTTGTTGCTGCTTACGAAACCAAAGCATCTCACAAAAAACATTAAGCTATTTTTTGCACAGTCTCGTAACAGCTTGTCATTCTGCAAAAAAAAAAAAATGTGGAAATATGGCATTGCGAGGTTTATAAAATATATATATTTTTATTGACTATGCTTTCAAGTTGAGGTTTACATTTTTCAATCCAAGAATCAATAATTTATGGAATTAATTTTTCATTATAACTTTCTCACAGCTGCTGGATTAGGAACATTCTGATACTAAGCAGGAATGTAAATTGAACATATTTCTGTGTGGGAATTCTAGGGGGTAGTGAATCAGGGAGTTGGGCTGTTACAGAGTTGCCAGATACACATGCATTTTAATATATTTGAGTCCAAATCACGTAGACACCTTTAAAAGCACAGTCAAACAGCCTTATTTCTCCTGGTAATGAATGAATCATGGTACTACATAACGTAAGCCTCCTGAATGAAAACGTGTTAGCAAAGTTAGCTGTTAAACATTTATTTCCAACCAATACCTCTCAGACAAAGTAGTTAGCTTAGACCCAGAAGATCAAAGCTTGAAATAAATTAGTTAACACCTAAAAGTAATAAGGCTAAGAATTTTAATAAAAATATAAGTCCCCATTCCTACTACTTATCTTACTAATATTCAATGAAGTGTGATATGTGAAGATAAATGACTATATTTATTAGTGCTTAACAGGTGCCCGACATTGTTCTAAGTGCTAGAGATTCATCAGACGAAAGTTCCTGTTCTTGTGGGATTTATATATATTCTAGTGGGAAGAGAAAGCCCATCAACAATAAATATTATAAGTACAGACATTATATAGTACGTTAGAAGGTGACAAGTGCTATTAAAAAACAAAGCAGTCTGAGAGGGATCAGGAGTGGTTCCAGTATTTTAAATTAGGAAGTCGAGCTGGGCTTTATTGGGAAGATGATAGTTGAGCTAAGATTTGCGAGAGGGTGAACTATAAATATATTTGGGAAGAGAGATAGAAAAGCTGGTGCAAAGCCGTGACAAGAGCATGCATGGCCTGTGTGAGACAAAGAGGAGACCAACGTGGCTGAAATGAAGGAAGCAAGTGAGAGAGAGAGCAGTAGAAGAGGTTAGATAGGTGATGGGGGATTGGATCAAGCAGGCCCTTGTAAGTCATCATAAGGACTGTAGCTTTAATTCTGACTTCTGTTTTAAGAGGATTGCCCTGGTTATCATGTTGAAAAGGGACTTTGGAGGGTGGCAAGACAGGGATACCTGTTAGGAGGCTATTGCAATAATCCAGCTGAGAGTCGATAGTGATTTAGGTCAGGCAGGTGGTGAGGCTCTGGATATATTTTGAAGGTACAGGCAACAAGATCTTCTGATGGATAAGATGGGGCATATAAGAGACAGGCAAGGTATTTAAATTTAGCAACAGGGAAAATGTGAGTTATTAACTGAGATGAGAAAGACCGTGGGTGGTACAAGTTCACAGGGGAAAATTAGAAATTCAGTCTTGGACATGTGAAATTTGAGATACCTATTAGTGGAAATTAAATAAGCAATTGCTTACACCAATCTGGAGTTCAGGGCAAAGGCTAAAGCTAGAGATAGAAATTTAGGATTTGTCAGCATATGGACTACATTTAAAGCCATGAATTGATGTGGTCACCAAGGGAGTGAACATAGCCAGAAAAGAAAAGAGGCCCAAGAAATAAATAAAACCTTAAAAAAAAAATAGATCTATCCCTGTTAGCCCTGGATGGTGTGGCTCAGTGGATTGTGTGCTGGCCTGCGAACCGAAGTGTCGCTGGTTCGATTCCTAGTCAGGGCACATGCCTGGATTCCATGTCAGGTCCCCAGTTAGGGGTGCGGGAGAGACAACCACACATTGATGTTTCTGTCTCTCTCCTCTCCCTCCCTTCCCCTCTCTTTAAAAATAAATAAATAACATCTTTAAAAAAAGAAAAGAACTGCACTTGAGGTGCTCCCAAGAGGTTGAGTATTGGGGAAAAAACAGTTGAGGATGTTCAAAAGTGGCCACTGAGTGTAGAGGAAAACCATGAGAGCATAGTATGGGAAGGCCAAGGGAAGGACATGTTTCCAAAATGAGGAAGTGACCAACTGCAACAAATTCTGCTGACTGACCAAGTAAAATTAGTATTGAAAATTGTCTGCTGGATTTAGCAATGACCTTGACAGGATCAGTTTCTGTGGCATGGTGAAAATGAAAAAGCCTGATTGGAGTAAGTTTAAAAAAGAATGGGAGGAGAGGCACTAGAAATAGAAATTGTAGACAATCCTTTCAAGTTTTATTGTAAAGGAGAGCAAATAAGTGGGATATTTACTTATCTGGAGTGGGAAGCAGGATCAAGAGATTTTAAGATTGGAGAAATAACAACATATTTATTTGCTTTTGAGAATGGTCAGTGGAGAGGAGAAAATTGGTGTAGTTAGAGAGACAGGAGAGAACTGTTAGAACTTTATTCTTGAGTAAACAAGAAGAGGTGCGATCATGTGTCCACCTGGAAGGTTGGCCTTATATGAGCATGCACAGTTCATCTACTATAATTGGAGAAAAAGCAAACTGTGGGTACAAAGGATAGTATATGGATAAATGTGTTTGTGGGTATCACTGGGAGTTCACTTCTGGATATTTTTATCTCATTTGAAAAGTATGCAAGACCTTCAGCTGAAAGCGAGGATAAGGAAGAGGTGCTGCTGGAGATCTGAGGAGAGGAGAAAGTATGAAACAGTTGTCTAGGAGAGTGGAAGAATGAATGGACTGGCCAGATAATAGTACAATTGAAAGGTAACATTAAGGAAACATTTGAATAATAATATCAATAGCAGGTAAACATATTGAGTGCTTATGTTTTAGGCATTTTAAAAGACTTACATATATTGACCTATGAACTGACACAATTATTACCCTTATTTTAGGGTAAGAAAACTGAGTTATTACTTCCTGTGGTCACATACCTAACTGAATGGTAGAGACAGGATTTAAAGCCAGGCTTTTTGACTCCAGATACTAGGCTCCTTCTTCTACACAATTAAATATTTGTTGATTAACTGAATGAATGAAGGATAAATTAAAGAAAGGAAGGAAGAAACAATCAACGTTACCTCCATGATCTGTGGATTTCCGTTAAGTCATTTTTGCTACTCATGTGACCTTAAGTGGTGTGTTCCAAACCTTATAACTGGGTGCACGTGTGAAGGAGGAGCTGTACAGGTGGGGATGTGGCCTGGACGTCTGATAGACTTAGGTTTGAACCCCAGTTCTTTTCTCACTAGCTATGTTATCTTGGCCACGTAACTTAATCTCTCCGAGTCCCAGTTTTCTCATCTTTAAAATGAGAATAATATGTAGTTATAGCATTTATGGAGAAGATTAATAGAATCATGTATGTAAAGTATCTGGTATAGTACCTGGTACAAAGTAGGTTCTCAATAAGTTAGTTTTGTTTTGTTAAACAAAAAGCTAACTTATTTGGTTCACAGTTTGCCTCACTCTGGTGATTTCCTGAGGTTCCACTGGCTTGTCTCGGCTCATGCTTCAGGTTTTCCTAAATTCTCGCGAACACTCAGCATCCGGCCTCAGTGTGCCCTGTGCCTATTGCTAAGCGGCCCCAGGGCCGGCACTAGCAGCAAAGCAGCTGGCTTTGGCTCATAGCTTGGATCAACTTGGGTACCTTTAAGTCCAGCACAAGTAGCAGCCAACTGTAGATTGCCTTGTAGCTTATTTAGGTGGTGCTGGACAGAACGTAGGGTGGTTGACCTTGGCCTGCACCTCTGGGGAGGCCCCAGAGCCTGTGCACCCAGTGGACGGCTATAGACCATGTTGGAGCAGCATCACCCAACCACCTCCACAAGTGACACACTCAATGGGTGGACTCAGTGGGCACCAGAGCCTTGCTGAAATAAGTCCTGCTCAGTGGAGTGGACCTTTGCACAAGTGGTCCTCTGTGGTGGTTGGAGGTTGGTGTTGTGTAGTCATTGACCTTCTTTGCAGTTGATCAGCCTGGGTAAATCCCTCCCATTGACCCACCAACAGCAATCCAGGTTCAGCTGCAGGAGGAGGGTATATACAACTCACATGGTGGGCACACCTTGAGTGCTCAGCCTGAGTCACATGGGAAGCTGTGCCACTGGACCCTTCAGGACACTTAACTACATTAGGCCACACTATCAAGACATGGAGTCATAGCAGCTCTACCTAATATGTGGAAACAAACACAGGGAGGCTGCCAAAATGAGGAGACAAAAAAGCATGGCTAAAATGAAGAAACGGAGCAAAACTCCAGAGGGAGAACTAAACAAAATGGAGGCAAGTGGTCTGCTAGATGCAGAGTTAAAAACATTGGTTATAAGAATGCTCAGTGAACTTAGTGAGAACTTCAACAGCATTACAAAAGGGCATGGAATCCATAAAGAAGAACCAGTCAGAAGTGAAAGAATATGCTAATTAAAGAACAATTTACAAGGAATCAACACTAGAGGGGATGGAGACAAATATCAAATCAATGATTTAGAATATAAGGAAGCAAAAAACACCCAATCAGGACAACAAGAAGAAAAAAGAATTAAAAAAAAAAAAGCCAAACAAAAACAAAATGAGGAGAGTTGTCTGGGACAACTTCAAGTACCAACATTCGCATATGGGTCTGCCAGAAGGAGGAGAGAGAGCTAGAAGTTGGAAGCCTGTTTGAAACGATAAAAGAAAACTTCCCCAGCTGGGTAAAGGGAGTAAAATACAAGTCCAAGAAGCACAGAGAGTCCCAAACAAGATGAACCCAAAGAGGTCTACACCAAGACACATCATAATTAAAATGCCAAACTTTAAGGACAAAAGAGAATCTTAAAAGCAGCAAGAGAAAAGCAGTTAGTTAACTACAAGGGAGTTCTCATAAGACTGTCAGTTGATTTCTCAAAAGAAACTTTGGAGGCTAGAAGGTATTGGTAAGAAATATTCAAAGTGATGAAAGGCAAAGACCTATAGCCAAGATTACTCAATTCAGCAAAACAATCATTTAGAACTGAAGGACAGATAAAGAGCTTCCCAAACAAGAAAAAGCTAAAGTTCATCATCACCAAACCATTATTATATGAAATGTTAAAGGGCTCTTCTTTAAGAAGAAGATAAAAATATAAACAATAAAATGGTAATAAATACGTATCTGTCAATAATTGAATCTAAAAAACAAAATAAATGAACAAGCAGAACAGAAATAGAATCAGAGATAAGAGAACATCTTTACAATTGTCAGCTAGGAGGAGGTTTGGGGGGATAGGTGAAAAAGGTGTAAAGATTAAGAAGTACAAATTGATTGTTATGGAATAGTCATGGGGATGCAAAGTACAGCATAGGAAATAGAATAGCCGAAGAACATATATATAGGACCCATGGATATGGACAGTGGTGCAGGGATTGCCTGAGGGAGTGGGGGAGGGGGTGTTGGTGAAGGGGGGCAAAGTGGGAAAAATTGGGACAACTATAATAGCATAAACAATAAAATATAATTTAAATTAAAAAAGAAAATATAAATATAAGGAAAGTTGTTATTCCGATAAGAGTTCATATAAATATATACAGGCTGACCTCAGTAATATTGCAGGTTTGGCTCTAGACCACTGCAATAAAGCGAATAATGCAGTAAAGTGAGTGTAATCTTTTTGCTGGTGGAGGGTCTTGCCTTCAACTTGTAAAAAATGCAACATCTATGAAGCCAAGGAAACGAGGTGTGCCTGTAATAGCAACACAAAGATGTTGAGATCAATCTCTGTTTTCAAGGTTTTAGAATCAGTTTTCCTAGTTTTAATTCATAATTTAGTTGCTCCACAGTTGGCTCTAATTCAAGATCATTTTACTCAGGGTCAGATTTCTTTAAAAAAACATCACAGAAACACACACACAGAAACTGAGGGAACTGTAGAGGAAATCTGATAAAAGAAAAGTAGACATTTTCAAATTAGCCTTTTACTGGTTTTCTTTGATATGGAAACTGATATAGTATGCAGTTTGCTATATTCTCAGATCCTGACCAGGTATATAAATTCTTATTTTTAAATAATTGGATTTAAATGATTTATTGTTTTGAAAACACAAGCTCAATTTAATTAAAACACAGGATGTTTCTAAAATAACGGGTTTTTCTTTTGCTTCAAAGCTTTTCTATTTCCAAATAGATTTGAGTATGTATGTATGTGGTTTATATAATCAGTGCAAAACATATGCAGTTCTCTGCTCAGGCACTAAGAAAAAATTTTTACACTCTCCCACCTCACTGGTTTTGTTCATCCTCTTTGACCTAAGTTTCTCCTGGTTCTCACCTGACTCAGCTGACTCTCAAGTCCCTTGTGCTTTAGCTACCTTTGGTTTAGCGTGATTATCGAACATAGCCCTGGATGGTGTACCTCAGTGGATTGAGCGTTGGCCTGTCAACCAAAGGGTCGCTGGTTCGATTCCCCAGTCAGGGCACATGCCTGGGTTGTGGGCCAGGTCCCCAGCAGGGGACATGTGAGAGGCAATCACACATTGATGTTTCTCTCCCTCTCTTTCTCTCTCCTTTTCTCTCTGTCTAAAAATAAAATAAATAATTTTTTTTTTTTAAAAAGAGAACATAGCTGTAGTTCAATGGTGAATTCCTCGAAGTTGACATTTTGACAGATTTGTGTTTTGGACAAGGAAAACTGTCTTTAGTCCTCAGTCATGATGTAAAACAACTATAATGAAAACGGAACACACCAGTAAACTATAAGTCTGAGAAAATAAAATTTCCCACATTTAAGGTATAGTAAACTGAATAAAGAAATTCCTACCTAGACTTCCCTTCAAAGCCTAGTCAGATTTTATCTTATGAATCAGACACTGTCTGGGAAATGGATAAAAGATATGTACTCTCTACCTCTTTGCCCCCTGCCTCAGATCAAAGTGTCTGCACCAACTAGGAATTTTGTGATTATCACTTTGCCAGATACAGATTGCTGTTTGGGGTAGCCAGAGTTGTATTAATTGCCCCATCCTCCCTTTACCTCCATTATTCAGGGCCTGTTGTTCTACGCTGATAGAGAGAAGAGCTCCAAGGAAGCAGCTGGGCAGGCAGAAGGGAGCAGGCTGCAGACTGAGAATGCAATGTCGCAGTGATAACACTGTAGGCAGGGGCAGAGAGAGGATGAACTAAGAGCAGTGGAAACTAGGAATTTTGTAGTTCTTCATGTGTTCCATCATTTCAAAGTAACAAGTTATCAGATAATGGTATAGAAAAAAGACAACAGAGAGAAACTGCAGTAGGTCTATGTCTACTAAATATGGAACTTGTAAAAAAGAACTGGCATACATGCAAGTGGATAGGAAACAGGACCGAGAGAAATGTACACATTCTTTCTGTTGATAAACACTAAGTTTTAGGAGTCTTACTTACAGAAAGGTGAGTAAAAGAAGAAAAAAAAGTCAGCATGGATCCTTTGGAAAAATATGTCAGAACAAGGCAAAGGAAATAGTATCATAAAGACTCAATGGAAAAGCGGAAGAATAATCTACTGCAGGATCCAAAAGAAAACTTCAAGAGACTACTTGCATTTTTAATAGTCCAAAAAATGGGTTTTTGGTTTATAGGTTTATAGGTTCTATAAACAGGCATCATAAAGTATGAGAAGAAAGGTAAGAGAACAGGCTGAAATGGAAAGTCAATAGAATGTAATGAATGAAATAAAGAGGGACTGGAATGATACAAAAATGATGTAACAATAGAATTAAAATCCATATTGACAATAAAGAAAAACTTGATTCTGGAGAAATATTGAACAAATAATGAGGATTACTTGAGACACTTCAGGATGAAGAGATGAAGGTTAGAGGTAAGTAGCAAAGATAAAATCTAGAAAACAGAGAAAAGATCATTTGTATTCATGAAGAAGAGATCAAAATAAATGGCAGAAAATGCAACAGATGATGGGAAGAACAATTTCCTGATGAGAAAAAATGCTCATAGAGGCAGACGGAAAGAAATAGCCATGTTTTGGGCAAAAATAAATGACAAAGACCTGTACCTAGACATGTCCTGACAACATTTTTAAATTCCAAGGCTACAGAAGAAGTCTGGCAAATGTCCTTGAAAGAAATAAAAGATGTTACCTAGAAAGGTGGGGGTGTTAATTCCTGTAGGGCACATTTTAAGCAATGAGAGAAAAGAGATAGGGAGGAGTGAGCAGATAAATACATCACCCTTCTTCTCCCCTCCGATTGTTCCAAGACTCAAGTTTCCTTGGCCTCTTCAAAGATGTCCTGTGTGGCCAAGCAACCAGCTGTTTCTCATGGGCCTGAGGGCAGCTTGCTACCTTGTATTTGCTTCCCTGCTCTCCTCTTTTACTTTACTTTTACCCTCAGCCTTGCTTCCTTGGGGTTGAACCATCCAATAAAGCATTTGTTCCACACACTTTGCTTTAGACTCTATTTTCTGGGGAACTAGGCTAAAACAAAAGTCAAAATTAGTCTTAAGGGAGAAGATAGTAATGTAAAAGTTCTGACTGGTCATCCAGACCCAAATATTAAAAATATGTTAATAATATCAGAGAAAGGAATAAAAAAGGACATAAGACCAGAGGAGAGTAGTGGAGAGTGATGTATGCTAATTCTTCATTTTAAATAGGAAAAGCTGAAAAGATGGAATTATACACCTGATTCTTGTGGATTGAAGAATTATAAGCTAAAAATTGTTTATGTAAAATAGGGTTACGGTTTAGAGAGTTAAGTGTAGGGTATTGAGTTTTGTAAAAACTAAATCAAATAAAATTTGATTACAGAGAAAATGCCACAAAAACAAGATGGAATCATACAATGTAAATATCTAAACCAAAAGACAAAATTTAAGAAATTTAAATCTTATAAATGGTGTTGAAGATGAAGAAATATAAAAGTATATACCAATGAAGAGAAAAGAAAATGGCAGAGGAGATGATAACCAAATTTTAGAAGCTGGGAGCAAAAGAAGGAGTGATAATTAATCTAATAAATCCAAGAAAGCTAAAGCTTAATCCAGCAAAGGGGAATGTCTACAAGTAACTCAGAACTTCCAAAGCCTTAGGAATTTGCTCCAGAGGTGTCTAGTGTACCAGAGGTGTGATTGTAAGTTAGGATTGTTGAAAGTTTGATTAAGAGGCCATCGGAACCTATGATTCCCTCCTCATAGCGAGGTGACTCCACCTCCTTCTCCTCAGAACTGGAGGTTCTTGCTCTGGTGAGTAACCTGAGGGTCTCTGACTGGGGGTCTGTGAGTGCAGTTGGAAATGGAGTGTACTGAAAACAGGAGGAGAAGAGAACATTTCCACATAGAAAGTGAGAACCTCAGCTTTTCCCCCATAATAACTTCCTAGAACATTGATAACATGGTAATTTCTTCCAGGTAGGAGAAAGGAAGATCATACTCTGAGGAATCTAACCAGCTTGGGTAAAAAGATCTCAAGATGCTTACATTGGTGTTTCAAAGCAAATAAAACCAACCAGATAACCCTGAAGTGAAGCCCACAGTCTACAAGCCTCAATCACACACAGTTTCCAAAAAGGCTGATGAGTCTCTAAAATATAAGGAAAAAGCAGAGGAATGCTTCTAACCTAAAAAATAGACACTGAAGCACATAGAAAAAAGCAAATGGAAGGAAACTCACTTTGCGGAGAGTTTAAAACTTAAAAAACACAATTTATATAATCAGATAAGGGAAAGCATGCATCCAGGAAACAAGAAAAAATACTATTAAGGAGAATTTTAAGGAACAAAATAGAAACTACAAAAGCAGTAATAAAAATGAAAAGCCAAAAGGAAGGGCTTGGAGATAAAGTTGAGAAAATGCCCCTAAAAGTAAAACCCAAAGATAAAGAGAATGGTATGAAGGAGAAGGCATTAATGGTCCTATGTCTAAATAATAGGAGTTCCAAAAAGACAGAACAGAGGAAATAGAGGAGGAAAAAATGCCAAAGAAATAATTTAAGAAAATTTTTTAGAATTGAAGGACATGAGATTCTAAACTGAAAGTGCCTGACAAACACTTAAGACAATGATGAAAATACACCTGTGTTAAGCACATGATTATATTATTTACATTAAAAACAAAGAGAAAATCCTAAAATTCTTTAGATGAGTAACAAAGAATCAAGAAATAGAATAGCATCAGACTTCTCAGCAACATCACTAGAAACAACCTACTCAAAATTTGGAGGTAAAATTGTTAGCATTCAAAAATTTTATATCCAGTTATAAGTGTATGGGTAGAATGAAGATATTTTATTACCTTCAAATTATCAAAAATTGTGCCTCCCAAGTACCCCCTTTGGAGGAAGTGCTTCAAAATAAGAATATAAAATAAAGAAGAAGGGAAAGAGGGTAGAAGTGGACTAAATGGTAATGGAAAAAATACAATTAAAAATTAAAAAAAAAAAAGGTGTGGACGCAGGCAACAGGGAGTTTAAGAAGCAGAAAAGTGAAGAAATCACGTTGAATGTAAAGAGAGTTTAGAAAGAAAGAATTTCAGTGCTCCTAGGGAATTGGGACAGGTTAGAAGGCTCCAGGAGAGAGATTTCCAGGAAGATAAACTGAAATGAATACCTGATGTGTCTGAACATATTAGAAGAATAATTAGATAATGGAGGTAGATTTTAGCTATGAATACATGATATTTACATAGAAAGCAAAAGCAGGTAAACAAAAAGTACAGCTCTAACTCCAGGGGGAAGAAAAGCTGTGAATGGAAGAAAAAGTAATCATGTTACTTACTGTCTCAGCAGTAAGTAGTATTTTCATAATTATAACAAATTTTAACTTCTGATACAACTAATGTTATGATACAGCTCTGCTGGGTTATGCAGGTTGGTGAATAAAAAACAAATTCTCATCTTCCAAAGTGACATAGCAATAGATAATGTCTAAAACTAGAAAGTTAATTTATTTGTATTTTTTAAATTTTTACTTATTTTATTATTTTTAGACTGAGGGGAAGGGAGGGAGAAAGAGAGGGAGAGAAACATCAATGTGTGGTTGCCTCTCACTCGCCTCCTACCAGGAACCTGGCCTGCAGCCCAGGCATGTGCCCTGACCGGGGAATCAAACTGGCAACCCTTTGTTTAGCAGGCCGATGCTAAATCCACTGACCTACACCAGCCAGGGCTGGAAAGTTAATTTATGACAGATTCTGACACAGGGAGCTCATGTTATCTAGAGAAATAGCAGTGAACAAGGAATGGACAAGAGACTTGAAAGTGGTTGCTGTATGAATTGGAAGCTAGGTGGGTGGAGCCAGGCACGGGACTTAGCTTTGTGTGTCTTTTTACAAAACCTGCAAAACTGTTTCATTCTTTAAACTACATACATATGTAAAAAATAACATGAATGGGTCCTTTTCCTCATTAGTTCTGTTCTTTTAAATTTATTTGACTTTAGTGTGCAAAAACTTTTAGTGATAATACTAAAGGCTATCTTCTATCTTTTAAAGACACAATGAAACCCATCCCTTATGTTTCAATCATAATATCTACAATTATGGTAATAAGTTTTTAGAAAAATAATCTCCATTAAAAATTTTTATTAAAAACTTTTATTGCAAAAGTAATTAATACAGGTTTAATGTAAAAACTGGAAAGAATAGTATAACAACCACAGATCCCAAAATCCGGAGCTGACTACTACCAATATGTTGGTATATTTATTTTGAATTATATATTTATATGTAGTATGTCAACTAGGATTAAGTTTGGCTGCATGTAAAATTCAAATCAACAATAGTTTAAAATGCTAAGTTTAACATGCGAAGTTCTCTTCCCTTGTGAAAGAGCAGTCCAGAGATAGGTGGTTGAGGGTTGATACAGTGGTTTCATGAGGTATCCAGGGATCCAGGTTCCTGCCAGCTTTCCACTCTGCCATCCCTAAGGTGTGGGCCTCGCCATCATTATACAAAAGAGGGTGGATACAGCACATTTGTGCTTCAGCCAGCTCGAGAGGGGAAAGAAGAGAAGGAAGGCACATCCCTTTCAGAGAAACTTTTAGGAAGCATAGTAATCCCCCTTTCCCAAGGTTTTAGTTATTTATGGTTAACCACAGTCTGAAAATATTAAATGGAAAATTTCAGAAATAAAAACTTCAAAGTTTTAAAATTTCATACTGTTCTGAGTAGCCTGATGAAATATCACACCCAGAAGGTGAATCGTACCTTTGCCCAGTGTATCTGCAGAGTATACGCTGCCCACCTGTTAATCACTTAGTTGCTGTCTAGGTTATCAGTGTCATAGTATCACAGTGCTTGTGTTTAGATTACCCTTATTTTACTTAATAATGCCATATTCACATAACTTTTATTAAAGTATATTGTAAAAATTGTTCTATATTATTATTTTAAATCTTATTGTTCTCTGTTAATTTATAAATTAAGCTTTATCATAGATATGTATGTATGGAAAAAGCCATAGTATATATAGGATTCAGTATTATCCACGATTTCAGACATCCACTGGGGATCTTAGAACATATGCCCTGTGGATTACTATACCACTCAGCACTTTTATTTATGTCTCATTGCTCAGAGCCCAGTCACATACTTAGAATTATCTGCAAGAAGGGTAAGGTCATATAGTCTTTATTCCAAGTAGCCAAGTGCCCAGCTACAAAATTCAGGGTTCTATTTGGGAGGAAAAGGAGAATAGGCATTATGTTAGGCTATTAGCAGTTGTACCAGTTTTCCAGAGAAACAGTAACAATAGGAGATACATGCTGGATTGTCGGGGCTGGAAAGTCTGAAATTTGCAGGGCAGCCTGAAAACACCGGCAGGAGTTGATTCTTCAGCCTTGAGGCAGAATATATTCTTCTCTGGGAGGCCTCAGTTTCTACTCTTAAGGCCTTCAACCGATTGAATGATGCCTACTCAATGTATCAAGGATAATCTCCTTTACTTAAAGTCAAGGGATTGTAGAGGCTAAATATCTCTACATAATACCTGTACAGCAGCTCCTAGATTAGTGTTTGATTAAATCACTATGTACTATGGCCTAGCCAAATTGACACATAAAACTATCACAGCAGTTTTTATCATAAATAGATTATACTAGATATATACATTAATACCTAACTCCATTTTATTGTGAGCATTCCCCAAATCATCATATTCCATCAGACATGATATGTATATTTATTAAAGTGGCTTCATAGCCCAACATGTCAAAATAACTTAATTATCCATTCCTATATTTCAGGACTTTAAAAATATTATATACATATGTGTATTTTTTTTAACTATTTCTGATTATTCACTAAATTTCTAAAGGTGAGATTATCAAGCTGATGATTATGAAGATTTTTTAAGTATATTTTATTGATTATGCTATTATAGTTGTCCCATTTTGTTCTCCCCTTTATTCCCCTCTGCCCTCCCACCCCTCCCACCAGCATTCCCCACCTCCCTTAGGTCATGTCCATGGGTCATACATATAATTTCTTTTGTTTCTCCACTTCCTATACTATTCTTAATGTCCCCCTGTCTATTTTGTACCTACCATTTATGCTTCTTATTCCCTGTACCTTTTCCCACATTCTTCTCCCTCCTACTCCCCGCTGATAACCCTCCATAAGTTCTCCATTTCTGTGATTCTCTTCCTGTTCTAGTTGTTTGCTTAGTTTGTTTTTGTTTTTGTTTTTTAGGTTCAGTTGTTGATAGTTGTGAGTTTGTTGTCATTTTACAGTTCACAGTTTTCATCTTCTTTTTCTTAGATAAGACCCTATAACATTTCATATAGTAAGATCTTGGCGATGATGAACTCCTTTAACTTGACCTTATCTGGGGAGAACTTTATCTGCCCTTCCATTCTAAATGATAGCTTTGCTGGACAGAGTAATCTTGGATGTAGGTCCTTGCCTTTCATGACTTTGAATGCTTCTTTCCAGCCCCTTCTTGCCTGTTAGGTTTCTTTAGAGAAATCAGCTGATAGTCTTATGGGAACTCCTTTGTAGATAACTATCTCCTTTTCTCTTGTTGCTTTTAAGATTCTCTCCTTACCTTTAATGTTGGCTAATGTAATTATGATGTGCCTTGGTGTGTGCCTCCTTGGGTCCAACTTTTTTGGGACTCTCTGAGCTTCCTGGACTTCCTGGAAGTCTATTTCCTTTGCCAGATTGGGGAAGTTCTCCTTCATTATTTTTTCAAATAAATTTGCAATTTCTTGCTCTTCCTCTTCTCCTTCTGGCACCCCTATGATTTGGATGTTGGGACATTTAAAGTTGTCCTGGAGGTTCCCCAGCCCCTCCTCATTGTTTTGAATTCTTGTTTCTTCATTCTGTTCTGGTTGAATTTATTTATTTCTTCCTTCTGCTCCAAATTGTTGATTTGAGTCCCGGTTTCCTTCCCTTCGCTGTTGATTTCCTGTATATTTTTCTTTATTTCACTTTGCATAGCCTTCACTTTTTCCTCTATTTTGAGACCACACTCAACCATTTCTGCAAGCATCCTGACTACCAGTGTTTAGAACTTTGCATCTGATAGGTTGGTTATCTCTTCATTGCTTAGTTGTATTTTTTCTGGAGTTTTGATCTGTTCTTTCCTTTGGGCCGGGTTTCTTTGTCTCAGAGCAGCTGTTATGTTGTCAGGTGCGGAGCCTTAGGTATTAGCCAGGGCAGGGCAACTCACATTGCTGGGTTGTGGTGCTGTATGTGGGGGAGGGGTCAGGGAGGGAACAGTGCTGCTTGTTCGGGTCTTGGTGGGCTTTCAGTCATTTCCCTCGCTATGCACAAGCAAATTGGGCCTTTCTGGTGCTGATTCCTGGGTGGGTGGGTTTGTGTATATCTGGGACCTTGTGGGTCTCTCCAACAAACTCCCCTGTGAGGCTGGGGGTTTCTCCTGCTGCCGAAACCCCCACAGATTTTTACAGTCAGAGGTTTTGAGGATTTCTTTTTCCACATTGGAACCCTAGGTTGTGGCATGTCTTGCTCCCCTGTTGTTCCTCCTGGACATGCAAACATGGGACCACCATCAACCATCTTGCCTTCCCAGTCCAGCCAGCTGACACCTTGCTGCATCCCCTCAACCCTGGCTTCCTGTCTCTGTCTCCACTCATCCTACCAGTCTGGATGAATGTTTCTTCTTTAACTCCTTGGTTGTAGGACTTCCATACAGCTCAATTTTCTGGCAGTTCTGTTTGGTTTTTGGTTTTAAATTTGTTGTCCTTCTTTTGGTTGTGCAAGGTGGCAAAGTGTATATCCACCTCTGGCTCCATCTCGGCTGGAAGTCCAATCATGAATATTTTTAAGGCCTTTATTCCTATTGCCAAAGTGCTTTCCAGAAAGTTGGCACCAGTTTACACTTAAACTAACAATACATGAATTCAATGCCAATCTCACTGTACTCCAGAAAACATTTTATCTTTAAATAGATACACGTTTTGTTTTACCTCTTTATTAAAGAATATATAAAACATTTTATTATTCTCTGTATATTTGACCATTCCTATTTCTACTTTTGTTAATTTTGTTTTTAATTTTTGCCTAAGTTTTTACTAGGTTGTTAGCATTCTTCTGGTTCATTTATAAGAGGTATTTATATATTAAGAATATGTGTTTGTCATATTTCTTGCAAATATGATTTCTAATTTGCTTTCTTACTTTTCCCTTATTATAATAAACTGAAGTAACAAGGAAAATGGGGAGACTTTAGAAAGAGAGCAGGATGACAGCTAGTGGGGGGTGGGGAAGTTAGGGGGTGCAGGGACTGAGCAAAAGGGAAAAAAGACTCATGGCCATGGACAGCAGTGTGGGGACTGCTGGGGAAGGGGCGTATAAGGGGACTAAATGGCAATGGAAAAAAATACAATAAAAGTTAATTTAAAAAAAGAAACTAAGGCACAAAAAAGTTAGATAACTTTCCCAAGGTCATTTAGTAAGTTGGAATTTAAATCCAGGTTATCTGGGTATACATATACATTAAAAAGATTGGAAAATATAAATTATGGGTGATTTTTATTTTTTATTTTTACTTGTTCTTACTTTCTAATTTTTTCCCACAGGAACATGTGTTTCTATAATATGAAAATCTTTATTAATATACTAACCCACAGAAATAGAGAAAATTAGTCTCAGAATCAAAACAGTGCAGCAAAGAACTCCATCATTAACAGATATGTTAAAGAATGCAGCAACAAACAAGGACAATTTTAGAAATGATAAAAGATTAATTACTTTGTTAGCCATTTAACCAATTCTTTACAGAAAGAGTAATATTGAAACGAGGTCAATGTAATTTAACTGGATAGATTCAATTAACTTTAGACTATTTTAAAACTTCCTCCATTTTCAAGGAGAAACATAACCATTACTAAAGTTTGCCTAATTAGAATCCTGGGAAATTTTACACCAGAGTAAAAACTCTTACTCTTAAAAAGAATTATGTAGACTTATAGCAAGTTTCTTCCTCTCTTTCTCTCTTTTTTTTTCAAGTTTCTCTTAATTGCTCCAAAATGACCAATCAACTTCATTTCTTACTTTTCATGGAAACTAAATTATTAAATTTATATAGAATGGAAGTTACAGTTTAGTTATTTTAACTTTCATTCTTGGTAGTAATGAGAGCTGAAGATCAAATAAGCAAAGAACGTTTACAGGAAGATAGTAAATTTCCCTGCTGTTAATTAAGTCAATGTAGCCAAGACAGACATGGTGAATGTCTAATGATATCGTTAGACAATGTAAGCACCAGAATTAGAAGAACTGTTCCGAAAATGTTCAAAGAAATAAGATAAATAGTGAAAAAAAGATTTTAGGATATAAATTACTTAATGTAAGAAACTATATATATATCAACTTTCACTTAAACAGTTAATCAAAATTAATAAAGAAAAAAGATTTTTAAAAAATCAATAAAGATATAATCATATTATTTGTAACTAAAAAAGAAAATAAAACATGAAAATGAGATTATTTTCATACATAAATAAGCACCACTCTCACAGACGACTTAGGTAACAAGTTACAGCTTTCCAAAAACAGTACTTGAGAAAACTCAAAAATTTTTTCCTTATGAATTCTTGCATATGTAATATTTATCTTCATATAGTAGTATTACTAACCTCAGAATCTACTGTCTAAATTGTTGTTTCTAAGTTGTCAAGTCCATCTTATGTTCAAATAAATTTTAAGATTATCAGTAATTTTTAAGAAAAAGGTTATGGGAGAAAGAACTAAACAATAATCTTATAAGATGATTTCTACCCTGTTTCAAAAGAAATTAAAAAATTAAAAAGCAGTAGATAAGGGTGTTAAATCTGTGATAGTAGTTATACCTGCATGACAATGACATGTTGCAAATAAATCTGTGTGGAAATATAAATTGGGTCAGGCATTTGTGTCGTATATGACAGCCTAACATGTTTTCATCTCCTCTTTAGTAATTTTTCAGATTTTCTTATCTCATTAACTATGAAAAGCACAATCATCCCACAAACTGCTTTTGAATTGAGATTTAATGTAATCTGCCTAGAATTTTAGCTTGATTTTAAGAACTTGAAGTGAAATTGAATTTCAAGCAAGTTATCTAATTTGACCAATAATTTAAATTTGTATAGTATAATAATACTTCAAATTGTTTTTTTACTTTAATATATTTCAATTGGTTAGTTGAGTCAGATTAACTCCCATATTTATAATGTTAGCGAATCATCTAATTTATTTTCATTTGTTATCCCTATTAAATAGGTTAATGGAAATTCAATTATTTACTTATAATATTGTTATCAAGTTTATTATTACTTGTTGAATCTATTCATATTTTTCAAAGTCCTCTTTTTATGGTTCTTTTTCAAAAAATAACTCAAGCAATATTAACATGACAGAAATGTACAGTTCCAATATCTAGCTAAGCTGGATTCAAAGCAGTCTTGGTATAAAAATTTACAATATGAAAATAATATAAATATCACTGGAGAAGCATATGTAGTCAATACCGACTCCAAAATATCTCTTGCAATAGATTAAACTGAGCCAAACCTAGCTAGTCCTCAACTTCCCCCATATCCCTCCCTCCAAAAACAAACAAACAAACAAACAAACGAACATCCCAAAAACCTAACAGAGCAGGGAGCGAAAAAGATCATAATTTGTTGGGTTTCTAAATTTTGAAAGATGTTATATTGTGTATCTTGACTATCTCAGTTGCATCCTAAATGCTACACGTCCAAATTTAAAATTACCTTTTTCCAACCAGGAAGCATCAGCCTTCCATTTTTCACCTGTTAGAGTTCTGGGATTTGGGGAGGGAATCATCTTTATCCCTTCTTCCAAGTCTTCACACTCAGTTGGCATCCACATCTCGTTCATTCTACTTCCTAATTCTCTATCAAATCCATTCTCTTATTTCTATGCTATTACTTCCTTAGTCTGGGCCTCTTTTTTCATTTTTGATTCCAATGCCCCCCTTACAAGTCTTCTTTTCTCTAGTCTCTTGTCTTTCCAAAATATTTTTCACACTATACAGCTAGAGTAATCTTAATAAAGTAGTCCTATAATGTGTTTACATTTGATTAAAAAATTTTAAATATGTTTGCATAAATGCCTGCTCACAGGGTTCTTCATGTTTTGGCCCACCTGCACTTGTTCAGCTTCATCTTCCACTGCTGTCTCATGTGCATTCGGTGCTTATATTAAACACCTGAAGTTCCTAGAAATGCCCTGTATTGGTTAGTGTTCTTTGTGCATGATCTTGCCTCCTGCCTTTTCCTTGACGGTCCCTGGTTCACTGATTATTCCCAACTTATTTCAAACTGCTTAAGTTACTTTTATCTTAAAAACAACAGTATCTTCACACTACCACTGTCTCTTTTTCAGTCATGTTCTTTGAAGAAACAGGTTTTACTTCTGTATTTCCTGCTCACCTTTCAACCCATTGTAGTGTAGTTTCTAACCCTACTACTATTCTAATTTTTTTAAAAAAATGGACAAAAACTACCGATAAAATGCTAATGTCCAAATCCAATGGACTAGTCGTGCACCTCAGTTGACACCTCAAATATCATTTGACACCGTTAACTGCTACTACTTACCTATAAACAGATATACCAACTTATTTTTCTATGCTTTGTGGAAAACAAAAAAATGTGTTAAAAGATAAAAATAATAAGCACCACTTAACCATAACCATCACTAACATTATAATTTATTTCCTTCAAGTCTCTTTTTCTATGTACCTGTAAGTATAGAAAATAGTGGACATTACATTTATAAATATATATTCTAGTTTTTTCTTATAAGTACCTTCCCTTGGCATTAAACAGGTATTTTTGAAATGACTTTAATCATTGCATAATGTGTTTTATAGATGTAGCATAATTTACTTAGCCTATCTCCTGTTGACATTTAGCTAGTTTTCAATTTTCACTAATATATCTAGCTCTCTTATAAATATTTCTATAGGCAAGTCTTTGTCTCAGATTCTTATTTTTATTTATTGATTTTAGAGAAAAAGAGGAAGGGAGAGATAGGAACATCAATTTGTTGTTCTACTTACTTATGCATTCATTGGCTAATTTTTGTCTGTGTCCTGACCAGGGATTGAAAGTGCAGCCTTGGCATATCGGACAGAGCACTAACTGAGTGAGTGCACTCAGGCTTTTCTTTTTCTGACTATTCCATGGTATTTTTGTCCTCAGCCCTTTGAATGCCCCACAGGCATCTCAAACTCATTATGTCCTAAATTAATCTCATCTTCTGTCTTAAATTTGCTTCAATTTTTGGTTAATGACATCATCAACCACCCAGGCACCCCAGTCAGAGACCTGAATCTTTTAGGATGACTTCTTCCTCTCATCTCATCAGTGACTAAGTTTTCCCAATTCACATCTTAAATCTCTCAAATTTATCCACTCCTGTCTACACAGCCACTGCTCTAACTCAAGCCTTTATTATTTTAACAGTCATCATCAGTCTCCCTGCCTTGTCATCCTGCTCCATTCCACTGTACATACTGATCTTTCTAAAATGCAAACTGGACCACTTTACTCTTTAGACTGAACGTCCCTATCCGACTTAATCTCTTGCTCTTCCCATCCATTCCCTTCTCCTCTCCAGCCATATGGAACAATCAGAATTCCTATCTCTTTTTCTGCCAACAGTATGCCTCTTCCTTTGTCTTGTGAATTCCTACAAACCCTAAAATAGTAAGGTAACCTATCCGAGTGTCATTGCATTCTTTCCTTCACCTTTATCCTCTGATTACGCTTTATACAGAGCTTTATTATGACATACTACAATTTTTAAATTCTTGTTTAACAATCTCTCTGCCTCACCTGAGATGCCCAAGGACTGATACTATGTCATTCATCTTTTAATCCCCAGCACTAGCATAGTCTGGAATGTATTAGGCCCTCAACTATTTGTGGAATAAATGTTATTTTTGATAGCAACTTAAAAATTCCTTTCCAACTTCTCCCATCATCTAATCATTCACCAAGTGGTATAGTCTCAGTTCTATATATTATCTTTTTTATTAAATCCTCCTCCATTTCCCATTTTTAAGGTTGACAAAACTATTCTAATTGCGTTCTGAGATTTGGGTGCTTCTACAAAACAGGCCACCTTCGTTACTGCTGACAAGTATCTTCCTAAAAACACCTGGTTACATTACCTAACTACTTAAAAAACAAACAACTTTGACAACTACCCATTGTGAGTTGGAGGTGGCTATTTCTCAAGAAAAGGGAAACAGATCATCCACTGAGAATTAAAAATAAATGAATGCATAATGGAAAAAGATACAGTGCTACCAAATCCAGGGCTTTGTCTATTTAAACATAGTATTTAATAATATTCAGAATGCAACTACAGCTCAGCTCTTTAGCCCTATATCTAACACACATCCTGGTCACCATCCTTTAATGTGCAGTTTTGCATAGAATGCCCCATCACCAAGCAAATTCTTGTTCATCCTTGAAGGCTAGCATCACATATTACCTGGTTGCTCCAAGAGATAGTGTAAAGGAACTTCAGGCTCTCTCCATAGTCTTCATCAGTCCTCCCCAAGCAACTCAAATCAAAATAAATTTAGTAAGATTTTTCTTTTTTGGTATGGATTAGAATTCTTGCAATCTCATCTTAACTAGTATAAAACCATCTTTTAAAAACATTTCTATTTTTATTCTTGTAACATACAATATAAGTAAAGGTAAAGTACTTTCTATACAAGTGCATCTTTAAAACAAGTCTCCTGGCCTATGCTTCTAAATAGACTGCAGCCACTAAGCCTCTTCTTTATAGGAATTCTGAAGCAGCCGCTAAATATTACTTGTCTAAGAAGCTTTCTGTAATCTCTTCCTGATAAGCTGTTCATAGCTCCTCTCTCTGGGCCCCCACAATTCTTACCATATATATAGTTCTTCTCTTACCAAACAATAGTATAATGTGTTATTTCTCTTTTAGTTGCTTTCACTAGGGTAGGTCATCCAAGGAAAGAACGCTACATCAGTTTTCTCCTGTCTAAAATAAGGATAATAAGAAGACATACTCTCACCCTGGCTGGTGTGGCTCAGTGGATTGAGTGCCAGCCTGCGAACTAAAGGGTCACTGGTTCAATCCCCAGTCGGAGAACATACCTGCATTGAAGGCCAGATACCCAGTAGGGGGCTCACGAAAGGCAACCACACATTGATGTTTCTCTCCCTTTCTCTCTCCCTTCCTATCTTTCTAAAAATAAATAAATAAATAAATAATTTTAAAAATAAAAAAAGACATTCTCACAGAGCTGCTATGAGCATTAAATGTTATGCATATTTAAAGCACTTGGCACAGTGTCTAACATATAAGTGCTAAATAAATGTTAGCAATGATTTTTCAATGTTTGTTGAATGATGAACTAGCCAGAAGAGTCCCACAGCAAACAGAGTGGTAGATGTGCCATTTACAAAAGAGCATGGTAAGAAAACAGCTATGTTCTGAAATTACCTAAGGAATCACTACTTAAACAAAATGCCTTCCCTATTATCTATTTGCAGATGTGAGATGAAATTGAATAGCTTTTTAATGTACAGTAGTTAAAAAAAATTTTAAGGACCTTGACACTGGAAAAGAAATAAATTTTCAATGATAAATTTCTGAACTTCTCAGGTAGTTTACTGAAAATAACACTTAATCTTCCTGCCAAGATGGAGAGAGGCATAGGTAGATACATTTTGCTTCCTCGCATGACCCAAAGAAGGACAACAACCAATTTAAAAACAAAAAACAACCAGAACTGCCAGAGAGTCAAACTGTATGGAAATCTGACAACCACGAGTTAAAGAAGAAAATTTCATCCAGGCTGGTAGGAGGGGCAGAGAGGACGTGGGGCAAGGCAGCGGCTGGCGGACCAGGCAGGTGAAGCAGCAGCTGGCTGACCAGGTGGTGACACACTGAAGTGCAGATAAACTCTGAGGAACAATTGGGCAGTGAGACAGACCATGCAAGCCAGGGTTCCAGCGCCAGGAAAATAAAACATCAAAATCTCTGGCTGTAAAAACCTATGGTGGTTGTGGCAATAGCAGAAATTGTCAGTCTCATAGGAGAGTCCGTTGGAGGGGCCCGCAGGGTCCTAGAACATACACAAGCCCACCCACCTGGGAATCAGTACCAGGGCAGCGCCTGGAAGGGTGCAATTCACTTGTGGGAACAGGGCAAGAGCTGAACAAGTGGCATTGTTCCTTCTCTGACCCTTCCCGCACATACAACACCACAACGCAGCAAAGTGGGTTGCCCCGCCCTGGTAAATACCTAAGGCTCCACCTCTTACCACATAACAGGTGTGCTGAGACAAAGAAATATGGCCCAAATGAAAGAGCAGATCAAAACCCAAGAAAAAGAACTAAGCAACAAGGAGATAGCCAACCTGTCAGATGCAGAGTTCAAAACACAGGTAATTACCATGCTCAGAGAAATGACTCAGTATTGCCACAAAATAAAGGAAGAAGTGAAGGCAAAGTAAAATATATACAGGGAACCAACACTAAAGGGAAAGAAAGCAGGACTCAAATCAACAATTTGGAACAAAAGGAAGACATAAACATTTAACCAGAACAGAATGAAGAAACAAGAATTCAAAAAAATGAGGACAGGCTTAGGAACCTCTGGGACACCTTTATACATTCCAATATCTGAATCATAGGGGTGCCAGAAGAGGAAGAGCAAGAAATTGAAAACTTATTTATAAAAATGATGAAAGAAAACTCCTCCAATTTCATGAAGGAAATAGGCATACAAGTCCAGGAAGCACAGAGATTCCCCAAGAAGTTGGACCCAAAGAGGTCCACACCAAGACACAGTGTAATTAAATTGCCAAAGACTAAAGATAAGGAGAGAATCTTAAAAGCAGCAAAAAAAAAAAAAGAGAGTTACCTACAAAGGAGTTCCCATAAGTCTATCAGCTGATTTCTTAAAAGAAAACTTGTAGGCAAGAAAGGGGCTGGAAAGTATTTAAAGTCATGAAAAGCAAGGACCTACATCCAAGATTACTCTGTCCAGCAAAGCTATCATTTAGAATGGAAGGGCAGATAAAATGCTTCCCAGACAAGGTAAAGTTAAAGGAGTTTGTCATCACCAAGCCCTTATTATATGAAGTATTAAAGGGACTTAATCTAAGAAAAGATCAAAACTATGAACAGTAAAATGACAGCAAACTCACAACTATCAACAACTGAATCTAAAAAAAAACAAAAGCAAACACAAAAACAAACTAAGCAAGCAACCAGAACAGGAACAGAATCACAGAAATGGAGATCACATGGAGGGTTATCAGCGGGGATGGGAGGGTGGAGAATGGGGGAAAAGGTACAGGGAATAAGAAGCATAAATGGTAGGTACAAAATAGACAGGGGGAGGTTAAGAATAGTATAGGAAAGGGAGAAGCCAAAGAACCGATATGTACAACCCACGAACTAAGGGTGGTGGAATGCTAGAGGCGATGGGGGTACCAAGCACAGGAGTATAAAGGGGAGAAAAAAAATGGGACAACTGTAATAGCATAGTCAATAAAATATACTTAAATAAAGAGAAAACACCACAAAACAATTTCACACTTGGAGAAAAAGAAAATACAGTGTCTTGGGAATTTATGTTGTCTCCGACACTATTATATATTATTTCTTTATACATTAAACTATCTATAAATGTATTTGTTTTCAGGTTTTATAGTTAGAATCAAATGAAGTGTGTTGTGTGGTAGAAGTACTATTAAACTGAATAAGAAATATTGGATTCTAGCCCACAACTTAGCTGTGGGACCTTGGGCAATCTTTTAATTCCTCTGGGATTCAGAGTCCTCCTTTGGAATTTGAAAGGGTTAAACTAATGCCTAAATTTCCATTTAGGTCTAAAATACAAAGTTCTTACAAGACTGTATTTTAACCTTTTTCTTTTTTTCTTTAATCCTCACCTGAGGACTTGCTTATTGATTTTAGAGAGAGGGGAAGGGTGAGAGAGAGGGAGAAAAAAAATTGATTGGTTACTATGCACCCCAATCGGGGACCAACCCCGCAACCTAGGCATGTGCCCAGACAGGGAATCTAACCCGAAACCTTTTGGTTTATGGGGGTGATGCTCCAAACAAGCCATGCTGCCCAGAGCTTAACCTTTTTCTTATATGGTTTTTCCCTTCAGTAGAAACTAAATTCTCTTTTTGAGGGGGAGGAAGCAGGAATCAAATCTTACTCATTTTTGCAACTCAGTGCCTAGAACCAATGCCTGTTTCTTGACTCTTTGAATGAATGAGTGCCCCTTGCAGACCTTATAGTTAGAAAAAGTATAGCAGATTTATGGTGTAACACGTTAGTAGCTAATGTTTACATAATTTTATAAGAATAGCAACTGGTATGCATTTATATGATTTTTGATATTCAATATATATATTCTCTCTATGGCTGGTCATTTGAAGATTTATTCATTGGAAAAGGAATGCTAAATGAAAAACTTTCCTTACTTCTGACATATTTTAGAGAAATTATCAGTTACAAAGCTTTTCAGAGAGGCTAATTCTATAAATGTTATTATCAGAAGGGCCATGCCCACCAATATCAAATAGGTATCCAAGTGTTCATTCTCCAGTAACTTTTTGAGGAAAAAAATTTTATCTTTGCCTTGCTACCAAAATTATAGACTGAAAGACAATTTGATCAATGTCTTACAGAAGCAGAGTATATAGATACCTGGAGAAAGCAAACATATACGTGTGCATATGCAGTTTAACTCAGTAACTTGACCATCTCATGTTACCATTTTCAAGTTAATATTTAGCGCAGGAATTTATTGCAGGTGCAGTTCCAAAATATCTCTACTATGGAATGGAAAATGGGAGTGATTAACTAACTATAAAGGGAGTCTATATTGATAAAACAGGAGAGCTTTTCCACTTCTTTTGAACAAGGGCAGAGGTCTCTCTCTGGATATATCCCAAAAATTTAGAGTTCAAAGGAATTTGATTTCTTTGTTTTAGTAACAATGTGATTGTAATTTAAGATGCATTTATTTCACAATTTCCTAGGCCTGAACTGTTTGGAAAGTGATGGGTTTCTTCTTTCTTTTTAAAAATTATTTTAAAAATTTTATCTTTAATTACAATGACATTTATTTTATATTAGTTTCAGGTGTACATATTAGTGGTTAGATGATCATATACTCTACAAAGTGATCACCCCGATAAATCTGGTACCGATTTGACACTATACAGTTATTACAATATTATTGACTATACTCCCTATGCTGTACTTTACATTCCCATGACTATTCTGTAACAACCAATTTGTACTTTTTAATCCCTTCACTTTTCCATGCAGCCCCCAGCCCCTGCCCTCTCTGGCAACCATTAGTCTGTTCTCTGCATCTATGAATCTGTTTCTGCTTTGTTCATTTATTTTGTTCTTTAGATTCTACCATGCAAGTGAAATCATATGGTATTTGACTTTGTGTCTGACTTATTTCACTTAGCATAATACCCTTAAGGCTTTTTTCTATATTCAGTTGTCAGCCTCAACCACACCAACTCACCAGCGCAAGTCTGAATGTTACTTACAGGTTAACTATACAAATTGACACAAGCACAATATATTTTTTATTGTTAAATTACTATGTTACCATATGCAGAGCAAAAAGTAAAGTAACAGATCTACTTGTGCATTCACATTTTAAATTCTTGAATGATAAGTGAACAAAAATGATCAGTTAGGAAAGGAAAACTGAAGGAAGGGCTTCCCTAGAGTCTTCTAATTTTTCCAATAATAAAACATGCTCCAAAATTTAGAAAAGCTTGTTTTCTACATGTGATATCAATTAATAAACAAAGTATGTTTACTTCAATAAATTGTAAAGACTTCCTCAATATTAAGGGCAGTGCATCTCTAGCTAATGTAATTATCATTTGGATATAACATAAACATCAAAAAATAAAGGGGTGGCATTGTTCAACATTTTCCAAAGTGTTAGTACTCTTAATGCTGAGTTTCCAGTTCCAGAATTGTCCATTCCCCTTGGGGTGAACAATCTTCAGAGGAAAAACTAGCCATGGTGATGCTTGCAGAGGAATCAAGTGGAGAGGTTAGTTCACTCCATCTGTTCAAAGTGTCAACATGTACTTTACCCTGAGGTTTTGAGCTATCTCTTGCTAAAAGTAGTGTCTGATTGATTAGATACTGTGCTAAATTTAAGTCTTCAGGAACAGAATTTGTAATATTTAAGTTTGAATCCTGTTCAGAGAGCAGTTGCTTTAATAGTGTCCAATCTTGTTTTGCAAAGTGTTGATCATCTTCCAAATCCATGTCTGTGATATGTGTTTCTGATTCCATTTTCTGCTCAAATGCTTCTATTACATCCATCTCATATATTGGAGAGAGGGTTTTTGAAGGCCGATGGTCATACATGTAGGTTTGTGCCAGTGTATCACAATCATCTATGTCTCCTGAAATAATTCATAACACTACACAATGTAAAAATTGCACATGTTGGTACCCTCAGAGTTTTTTAACAATGTAACAGTTACAGTCCAAAAAAAAAAAAAAAAAAGAACAAAACCAAAAACCAAAAAACCAAACACCCAGAACGGGAAAAATAACATTTATACAAAATTGACAAGATTTTTGAGGCATTTCTTTTTCTATATTAAAAAAAAAAAACAACTCAAGGATAATGTTTAGCAGCAAAATAAAAATCGGCAACTAACAATAATTTTCAATACTTTAATTTGAAAACTTGTGATACAGAAAACAATAGAAATTATTTAAACATAAGCACAGAATATGCACATATATCTAATTCACTACAATAAAAACTTAAAGAGGGAAAAAGACATGGTTACTTCATGGTGACTTTTAGGGTTAAGTCAGTTCCTAAAGGAGAATAAACACATTTTATCTAAAGCCTTATTTGTGTATTGCACATGCAAAGGAGGATGCAAGCAAGGACAAACGAAAAAGTACAGCTTTAAGGAGCTCCCTATTCTTGTGATTTTGCTGAACAGGGGCTATTGATTAATATTTTTCTTAGTTATGATATACAATAGCTACTCAGTTAGCGACTATTGCATATTTTAAATTGCTATAATAAAGAAGACAAACACAAAACAATTAGACAGAAAATCATCTATACATATGAAATAAGCCTGGCCTTTTTCATATATTATCATTGCTTCTAAATATAATCTCTTTTAGGAAATTTATCTTTTTACTTGAAAATTTTAGAATAGAATTATAGTGATCCTTAAAGTCTTGATCTCTGTAAAATGTATATAAATTGTAATAATTAATCTAGTTAAAATAGTTCAGCGTTTTAGTTACATATTACTATAGTTATTGCACAGACCTCTTAGATATATACTAGCATAGTCCATAAATCATATCCAATGTATAATAAAATTTCTGATAGTCAAGAATTCCTATGTTAAATTAGATATAAATAACTAAATAATAGGAAACTAAGTTTTTTCTCTTTATTCTTTCATGTAAAATCTCTTAAAAGTAAGTTAGCTCTAATAAATAACCAAAATTTTTACTAGATATTGATTCTGTACTAGGATTTTAAGTGAACGATAAAGAGTAACTAGCTAATTTTAATATAATAAATTAAGTTTTCATTTAAAATTTGTATCTGTTGCTTAAATAATTATTCTAACTAAAATATAACATTCAGGGCTAAATACAACTTTTTAAAATTCTGTAAACTAATTTTCTTATGGATTTAACATTTCTATTTCTGTACATTACCTGCAGATAAAGCAATATTAGCTTTTTCAGTAGCTGTAGAATGGCTCTCTTTCACTTGACCTCCCTGAGGCAGAAGCTGACTCCGACAGGAGTCCAGAGATTTTGTAGAGCTGTTCTTTGGTATGTCAGAACTGGGTTCTCTTTGATGAAGCTCTAAATGACATGGTCTTTCTTGAGATTTTATTTCACTATCTGAGAGTTTGCTGCGTTGCTGAAAGTCACTAACTACAGTGCTTCCACTGTCTACTTTTTTATTTTCCAGAAGAAGTTGTCTGTCTTTGGACAGGACATCAATTGTGTACTTTTTTTCTGTGACAGAAGTACTCTGATCTTTTCTTGAAGGGTCAGTGCTACTAAGACCTAAGAGAAAGCTTTCGTTTTTACATACATTATTGCCTTTATCTTGTTTACATTCTAAAATACTACCTTCATTTTGTTGTGAGTTTCTGGAATAGCAGGTCCTTCTAGGATGTTCATGAGAAACACCATCAAAAACATCAGAAGGTGAAAGAGCATCTATAGAAGGCAGAAAAGCAGTATGGACTTCCCCTTCATCAGATCCCAGTTCTTCACATTCATCTACTGAAAGTAAAACTGACCTTTTAAAATTTTTAGTTGCAGAAAACTCATGACTTTCATTTTCAGTTGCATCTTCAAAAGCTAAATTAATTATCCCCTGAAAATGCTGAGGAGCTGAATTAGACGTAGAGAAATTTTCTGCAACATTTTCAGCTTCAGATCTTTCATCTTCTGTTTCATCTGCTGAAGAAGAAACTTGATCTACTTCCTGGGCAAACTGGACACTGCCTCGTAGAGTATTTTCTTTTTCCCTAGGGTAGGCTATTGTAGATCGAGACCAAATTTCTGGCCTTTTTCTAGGAATCTCATCATCACTTGTTGAATTAACTTGGAAAAGATCATTACTACTTTGCTTTTTCATTTTCACTTCAATTCTTAAGTTACTATCATATATTTTTAATTCTTCAGGAGTGCTAGTATCACTGCTACTTCTTCCAAGAAAATCATGGCACAGCATAGTGCCACATTTAGAAATGCCCCTGTCATTTGACCCATCATCATCCTGAGACCCTCCAGCATCATAGTCTTCAGACCTGGGCTTTATGTCATCAGAGGATGTGGTAGCACTGCCAGTGTCAGATTCAGGACTCTCTCTCTGATGTAGAACACTGGTACTCAAATTCCAGTGACTCATGAATGGAGCTTCTGTATTTGCATGGCTTTCTGGAATTTCTGTTGTTTCCGTATCTTTAGGGGAATTTTTTCCTGATATTTGTTCCAAAAAACACTTGGAGGAACTATCTGAGTCTGCTGTAGCATATTTGTCTTCAGTCATAGCACAGTCATCAGATAACTGACTAGTAATCATCTGCTCTTCATGAAATTTAGGTTTCCCATCATCTTGAATAGTATGTAAGGTATCCTTTGTCCTTTCAGGAACAGAAGGTACATCTTTCACACATTCAATTCTTGATTTTTTGTTTGTGTCTTTTCTTTCTACATGCTTCTCCTTATCTAATACTGAATGCATTTGCTCTGCATATGTTGAGTCTATATCACAAACCGGATTAGAGTTCAAGAGGTTTTCACCTGGATTTGAAGTCACGGATTTTATGGTAGTGGTGCTATAAAATTTTGAATCTACATTTTTACTTCCATCCGAATGACAGTGTAGTCTAGCTGTGTTGCAGTGATTTGTTTCTTTGTGAATGGACAATTTTGTTTCACTTTTTTCTGAACAAATCTGTCTTGATTCCAATTCATGTTTTATTGATTTATCCAGGTTTGAAATATTTTGGCATTCTAAAACCAATTTCTCTTTTTCTTGCTTGTTTAATGGCTGTTGTGGGCCAGATGTGCATGATGACTGGGGTGCTTTGGTGCCAATGCTTTCAGATGTGAGGTTAATTAGAGGTTCATGAGGCTTCTGTTCAATAATTCTGCCATTGTTATTACTTTTTTGGACAACAGATGTTTCACTTTTTAAAGGTCTTTGAGAAGAAGATTGAGTCTTCAATAAGACCTGCCCAGGAAGTATTTTCTGTTTTGAATCTCTATTATTCAAAGTTTCACCTTTCTTAGATTGACTTAGGTTTTTAGGTATTGCTACCATTTTTGCATTAACTTTAGGCAAAGTTGTTTGCCCTTGCTTGACAATTTTTCTCTTAGGTGTTTGTTTTTCTGTTGTACTGTGGTCCAACTTTGTCACACTTCCATCAGACTGCCTCGAAGACACTGAAGATTTTACTGAATTTGGTGACTCTCCTTGGCATCCTAAGAAAAGAAAATTCAAAAGTATAACATATCTTCTAACTTGTGAATGAAATTCAATATTTGTTTTTAAATCATTTTAGAAGAAATAAAATAAATAAAACAATGGAATGGTAACATACCTACAATCAAATGGACAATTATAAAATAGGCATTAGTGGCATAATAAAATAAAAAAGGAAAGTATTTTTTCTTTTATAAATATAAATGGACTATTCCAAAGTCTTAATTAAAATTAAAATAGGATCTCTCTTCCTCCAGTAAAGAGCCTTGATTCTTATGCCAGAATTGGATTTGCATAAACATATGGGGGTGGAAAATTCTGATTTTCTTATACCAAAAAAGCAGCAAGGGACTTCCCTTTGAAGTTTTTTGGGAAAAAAAGACTATTTCACACAGCTGAAAATGAGAATCAAGGTAAACATAAAATGGAAATGTTAAAACTGCTGCAATTTTTTTCTCTCAACCATGAACAAAACTAATTTATTTCCCATAACCAGGTCGTTATTATTGTAGCTCAGTAGGGTCAACAACTTAGATATGCAATTGAAACTAAAACCAGTAACTGAAAGAAAAGAGGATTAATTTTGGGAATCTATTTGTTTATACTGGTTTAAGCCCTAGAGATCACATTTTGAGCACTGTCAAACAGAATTACCAAATATTTTTAAATATTTAATTTTAACTATAACTAGAACATGAGTAATTTTTCTCTGCCTTATTTTTTTATTTACTTTCAGTAGTGTTCATTATGTAACTCAACACTGTTTTTAGGATTTTACAAACTGCTCCTAATGCATAAAGCAAATTAATCTTTAAAATCAGTTATTATGTTAGCAAATTATGCAATTTGATTGGCACTCTTTTCTTTTTTAGAGCAGGGAACAGATTCCAGAGGAAAAATTCTTTCTCCTTTGTATCACAGCTCTCTAGACTGCACCATTACTTTTTAAACAAGTCTTTAGTGCTGGTTTTACAGATGGGATTCCTAGCTATCAAGGAAACTGAAGTAAACCTGGCCATAATATCGAAAGGACCAGAAATGCACAGGGTAGTGACTCCCTTAATTATTTCTCTCACAAAGACAATAAAAACCAAACCAACACCCCAGGATCCCAAAACATTGTACTCGTTTGAAATGTAAAAGTATAAAATCTCACTTCTATAGCACGAAACAAAGGTAAAATGAGTGAAATGATGTTATATACTGCTTATTTGCTGTTCAAGTTCCAAATCAGAGTTCTGCTTATTCAATTCAAATAAGGAAGGAACACCATGATTCTGTCAGCTTTACCTTGACTTTTCGCAAGATTAGAAGGGGCATTCTTGGTCCTCTGCTGAGTTGTAGCATATCCATTGTCATGTCCTCTTTTCTTTAAAATTGCCTGTGGTACTGGATCACTATATCCTTTGCTAGTGACCTTCTTTAGCACACTAAGAAAAATGATTTGCATTCAGTAGTACATTGAAATTCCAAAACATGAGCTTTTAAAAGACCCATACACAAAATAATATTTTTTCTCAAAGAAATAAAAAAATCTCTTTTCTAAAAATAATAAGATCATATGTTCATATGTCTTTAAGGTCATAAAACTGTAGATCAAGTTATGTTAAAGCAATGTACAATTAAGTGTGACAAATGTAAATTATTGCTTCACTTTGCATAAATATACTTCTTTTAGTAAATAAGAAAAGTTCTAAAATATCATTATGTAAACACTTTAAATTTTCTAACAAAAAAGTAAATATTTAAAAATATTTAGCCAGAAGTCAGTATATAATTAACTTTCAGAGAAAGCTAATGTATAAGCAAAACAATGAAAACTTACCTATTATTTATATTAGTTTCTTGTTCATGAGTGCTCTTTTTATTGGAAGTTCCATTGGTAACTTTTGAAACAGGTTGAGATTTTATGGCTGTAAATTAAGAAAAAGTGAGTCATGAGAAAGAACACTAAATATGTAACAACTATGTACAAAGTCACTAGTCAGACACTATAAACAAAACTAAATGGCAACATGGGAGAAATGTGTTTTCTCTGTTTGCATGAATACATGTAAATAAATACTATTTTTGCATTGAAACTAAAAGTCAGAAACAAGTCATTTTTTCTAGGAACTTTAACTGTCAGGAGGTATTAAAGATTAGACTGCTAAAACCCACCTACAGTTGAAGCTTTGATACTTTCTACACTGTTTTTCACCGTCTGTCCTGGAGATTCACAAAAGGACAATTTATGACCAGATGGCTTCTCTTCTCCTGTTGATCCATTTTCTTTTGGTTCATCCAGACTTTCAGTGGAAACCAATAATTCCATACTTGAATTTGTCGATCTGCTGGAGCGTTCTGTGATGCCAAGGCATGGAGAATCTTTTCCTGTCTTCAAAGGCTTTGCTCTGACTTGCACATTTAAGTTTCCAGTGAGTACCTTGGGTCTGGCACCTGTAATTTGTCCTTGATTTCTCACTCCCTTTCCATTTAATGTATTTTTGTGTCCATTTGCTGCTGCTGTTGCTGATCTTTCCACAACTTGTCTAGGTGACATGTTTGCTGACTTTGCATTATCATTGTTTTCTGTTTTGGGTTTTATTATAGCTTTGGGCTTTCCAGGAACATTTTTTCCCCCGGATTTTAATTCTTTAGTAATCTTAGATGCTGTTTTTATACCGTCCTTTTCTTTTAAGTCATCATGCTTCAAAGTTTTATTTATAGTATTTCTATTAGTACTTGATGAATGTCCAGATGCTCCTAATCCATCGGATTTCATCTTTTGATTAGTAGAGGGACAACTCCAACACCCTTTCTTGTTATTTTCTCTCAAAGATTTGTTTTTTATAACACCAGAGTCAGAAACTTGTCTCCTTTGCTACAAAGAAGAAAAAAGTACCTTGTAACTTGACTGACATCTTTGACATATAAGAACTTTACATTTTAATAAGCCAGTTTTTCAAAGAAAAAGAACCCCAGCAAAGTTCATATTATAATTTAGGTCCATTCAAAACTTGATTTATCTTTGGTCATTTTGATCAATGCTTTCAATGTGTCTTTGATCACATTACCTTAATCGAATCTAAAATATGGCACAAAATTTTAAAGGCCTATACTATTTTAAAAGATTTATTACTTAACTTTATGAAGTTATGGTAGAGAATTAATACCTAACAGGGTCTGAGTGCCTTGAGTGAATGATAACAATATCCAGTACTTTTGAGGGTCCAATCCCAGGTTGTGAGCTAAAACCCTTTTCATGTTTCATCTCACTTAATCCTCACAACGGTACTATGAGATAGCTCCTGTTGCTATCTCTGTTTTTCAGGCAAGAAACTGAGGATTAAAGCAGATATGTGATTCACCCATGATTACATGCTGATAGGGATGGAAGTAGGACTTGACCTCATTATTTAATGCTTTTTTTAGGTAGTCATCTATATGGTATAATTTGAGAGACATTATCAAGACTTTCACCAAAAGTTGTCTGTTCAACCCAAATGACACAAATTTTATCCTCTGTGGAAATTTTATCCTCTATTTACTTCTTGGAGTCCTCATTAAAAAACAAATAAACAAAAAACTTCTGAGAAATATATCACATGTGAAAAGCCTGGTTGGTAAAAGAAACAAGATAGTAAAACAGAAAAAAAAAGTAATGCAGTATTGGTTGTCAGAAGGAAGTAGAGGAAAAGGGGTGCCTCCTAAAAATAGGAGAAAAGGGGAAGATGGGATGGCACTGAAGACAAATGCATCTATTTCATTATTTTGTTTAGAACCTTGATATGGAAGGGAACAAAAAATTTTTTTAAATTGGTAGGGACTTTAAAATACAAGTTTAAGATTATATTGATATTTTTTAATGTAAATATTTCCCCCATGCCCTCTCAGAAACTATATGAAATTGTAGTGGTATGAGGCAGTGCCAGTGTTATCTTCATTTGTGTATCTTTTAGCACTGTGCCCATCAAATACTGGGAATGCAAAAAAATATGATGAATATTGTTAAACCTGAGCACATATTGATATAGAAGTTCAAGGTCTGATTACTTCTAAATATAGAAAGCTGCTAATTGCCTTAAAATTTTGTCTAAGATAAAAATAATACATATGTGTATGTGAGTATGTACATTTTCATACATAATAAATAATAACCTGGCTAAGTTTAGGAAAAAGCAAGGTATGATAATAGAAGAATCATCAGTGGTCCTAGCTTTGCCTCTGACTTAGGATATTTAAGAAGTCATTAACATCTCTGGGCCTCAGATTATGTCCCGAGGGTAGAGATTAGTCCTACTAGTGCAGTGTTCTAGGATTTTGTGTAATATTTATAAAGTGCAAACAGGCTTAGCTCTCATTTTTTGTTTTCTTAATAAATCTTAGCTCAAAAATATGTTTTTATTTAAAAACATTTCTTTATTTTATTCTTTATTTTTAGTACCTAAAACCAGGTAGACCTCCTCCCACCCTTAAAATTTATCCTACTTAATTTATTCTAGCATATTTTATCTATTTTAAAGCATCACGCTATAGGTGAGATCTACATAGTACACTCTTAGAAATTTCACATTAACGTAGTACATCATGATGAGAATTCAATGTATATGCATTTCTAGGCATCCTCTGACTTAGGTCTGCAAAATTTACCTACATTATCTACATACAAATGGACAACTGGTAATGATCACCATATGCTATTGACAACAATGAAGAAAAAGAGGGTAATTCTCTAAAGCAATCCTCTTAGACACCCTTTAAGTTCTAGTACTATTGCCTCTTGTTCTTTTTTTTAGCTTTTTAATATAGAAAAATGTAAACAATCAAAAGAAGACAGAACAGTATAATGAATCCCCACATACCTATTACCCAGTTTTAAAAATTATCGACTCTGGGCCAATTTTGTTTAATATACGATTACCCCTATTTTATTCTGAAGCAAATCCAAGACATCATATTTTAATACAACAATCTTTTAAAACTTTTTTATCTGCCTTATCTTATTAACTTTATCCTACCTCCAAAAGATCTCATCTCTTTTTGGAAAAAACATTTATTTGTTCTACACTTATTGAGCACATATTACCTACTAGATAATTGCACATAAATTATTTCACTTAATTTTCACAATAATCCTGCTAGGTTTTTTCATTCCATTTTATAGCTAAGCATACTAGGACTCATAGATGACACAGATAATAAATGTGAACTCAGGGTTTGAACGCTCCTGATTCTATGTCCCATTATGGAATACAACTGCCTTTCTGAGGGAAACATATTACCCTGTTTTTATCCTTGTGGTTAAGAGTATAAACCCTTGGACAACCTGAAAGTCAGGGGAATTGCAAAGAACAACAAGACTTTGATCAATTTTGCTGTAAGGCAAGGAAGGAGGAAAAGCCTGGTTGAGAGTTAGCAGAAAGGCACGCAGGCTAATTCTTGGGGCCTAAAAAAAAAAAAAACCCTAGAGGGGATAACAAGGTACACAGAAGAACCTATCCTAAGGTGCATTTTGTAGAGTATATTCAGTGTACCTGTACAATATGCCTAAAAGGGGCCGAGGGGGAGTCTAGTAGTGGTCTGTGATTACAACAGTTGGGGAAGTTTTGGATAAAACAGAATTCAACAGTGTTCTTTACTATAGTGTTTCTCAGAGCTTTTAAGGCACTAGTGTACATAATCAGTCTCTAAGAGGAGCTATGGTGTGCTGCAATTCTCAAACTTGGTTGATGCTACATGTCCTTAGGTGCAACATATGAGGGAGCTGGTATACTGTGGAGCACACACTTTGGGAAATAGTCCTAGGAAGTTTACTGGCAAAAAAACTCCAGCATCCTACAGCTTTTCACAGAAGACATTTAAAACTTGACCTCTGCCTCAAGCCATGAGAAACCTTAGTTGTGGCTTAGGGTTGTGTGAGTTCTTTACCTACTGACTGATGAGGAAGAAAAGATTCCCTATGCCATTCCGCAAGGGCAGGCAGTATGTTCTTTGCATTCAAAACTGAAACTCTCATTGTATGTCTCTGTATCACTGTACTGCACATTACTAGGTTAGTATAATTTTGTACTTCAAATATATTATTAAATGACAATCTTTAACGTACCTAGTTTAGAACCCAAACCATCATTAATAACATTTTTGGAAAAGAAAAAAGTATTTCACATTATAATAAATACACAAGTAATTTATGTGTGTGATTAAAAACAAATAACATAAAATTTATCATCTTAACCATTTTTAAGTGGGCAGTACAATAATGTTAACTATACGTTCCTTGTTGTGCAACAAATCTCAAGGACTTTTTCATCTTGCAAAACTAAAACTCTATATCCAATGAAAAACAATTCTCCTTTTCCATGTGCCCCCAGATCCTGGCAATCACCATTCTACTTTCTGTTTCTAAGGGTCAGACTACTTTAGATACTTCATGTAAGTATACTAATTAACTTTTAAAGCACAACTGTACTCTTGGTATTAACTGACCTTTTCACATGAAATATTTATTACATGAATTAAAATCTTTAAGTATAGAGAAAACTGGGACAACCAAAAATTTTCATTTGTAAGAAATAGGTTAATTAGAAAACAGACATTGAATTAGGTCTAGAATTCTAGACAGTTTCTGATCTACTGGAATAGCTCCAGTGTGTTCACTGCCAAAAAGGTTTTCAAGGAAATAAAAAAGGTAGATGGTATTATACTTTCTATGCCATCTGGATATCAAAAATTCACATCACTTAAAAATTTATGAAATGTTCACTTGATTAAAAAGAGACTCAAAATTATTTCCATTAAGAAATAGCTTTAATTAATTTAAGAATAGATTTTAAAAATTATTTTGAAATATAAAATAATGAAATTTAAATTATTTGTCATCCTTTTTCATTTGGACCTATAAAATTTTAAAAGTTTACCTGAGAGCTACTGAATATAGGCTTTTTACCAAGTCTTCGATCATCACCTTTGTCAAACGCAGCTGTAAAAGGAAACAGCAATTTATTTTTACAGGAGGCAGTACTGTTAACATAGAATTAGAGGAAAAATATTATACTAGCTGAAAAAGGTATGTCTCAATGGGAAGTAACTTTAAAATAGCTGAAGCCAATCTAATACACACAGACAATTCCCTATTATAGCAAAACAAATATTGTTTAAAGAACCACACTTTCATTCTTACTTTCTGGTTCCTACAAACTTTGTTATTAAAATTAATAAATGAGAACTATAAAATCTGACAGAGAAGATTCATACAGTTATAAAAACCAAAATTTTCTCAAGCTGTAAAATTTTATAAATAACTGGTTTCATTTAGTATTCCAAATTTCAAAAAATTAGATTGTGGCAAAGGTAATATTTTATAAACTATTAAATATGAGAAAATGATTATCCTAAGATATAAAAATACTGTTGAAATTAACTATAAATATTATCTGGCTTTGCAGTTATATCATGAGGAAGGAATAAAGAGAAAAACATATGGTTATATTGAAAATAAAACAAGAAACAATCCTCAAACTCATTTTTTTTAGAATTACATATAAATATTCATTTTACAGATTAGGCTGATATGGAAATTATTGGAGAACTCACATTTACATTCTTAAAATAAGGATTTAAATGACATCAGGAAAATATATAGGAATAATGGTACAAGAACATAAATACAGTTTAGCTAATACATTTTTTGCCTCTTGAAGGTTATGGGGCTCTAAAAATATATTTTGAAGAAATACATGTAATTTCCAAAAACTATTTTTTTATTAAAGCAACTAAAGAAAAATACATTAAATTATCTGTAACTCTACCATGCATCTTCTACTATATCTATTCGATAGGATCTGTGCTATAAGACAAAGCAGGACCCTACAAATGGCATTGTCAGTACTGATTTATAGTTAGCAAATGACTTTGCACAATAATACAGAGGAAGAAATTAATATACAATTTCTCCCAAAGGTCAGTAACTCAAACTAGAATAAAGAAATGTTATTTAATAAAGACAACCTAGAATCACCCCTTTCTCTGGGGTTTCTCAATACAATAATTATCCATAAGTCAGGAATCATTATAATTCAATACATTTAAGATTTAGAAAACATTTTTTTACACCGATGTAAATGTAATAGATTGAAAAGTTCTCTTTGACAATTGGTTGGATTACTAATAATATTTGTTTTACATGTGTGTATGTGTATATATATGTATATATATATGTATTTACATGTCATTTCAATTAGCACTTTGGAGAATTAAGAATAAGAACACTGAAGCTGAACTTAAGAAATCCTCTAAAATGAAGGAAAATAAAGTTTACTGCCAATCAGAAGAGAGCTGAATGACATTTACTCATGGAATGCCGATCTCTTTTCTTCACATTGCACAGATTTTATAGTAAAGTTAAACTGTCATCTAAAAATCAGTACAGAAAGAGTCACCAGGAAAAAATTTCCAATTTCTGAAGGCTTCATGATTTTTGTTGTTTCATGATTTTGTTTTTTAATTTTTTTTATTTTTTGGTATTTCTTTGAAGAGTGTTCTGAAGATCCCATTTAGGTACACTATTATGTTATACTCATAACACAAGACAGAGCTAATCATATTCCGACTGAACCATTAAACAATTAAACATATCTATGAACTATCAAGAATATGTCAGATATACCTTCTATGTTTTATAATGCAAAAATGTTTGCTTCATAAAATACAGTCTCTAGTCTCTTAACTTGTTTAAAAGTACACTTGCTCGATCTGCCAATATTTTTTCTAAGGGACCTGCTTTAAGCCAAAAATAGTCATGAAGCCATTTTTAGTTCCATACCCTCAAAATTTTATTTTAATATTTTTGAAACAAATACACATTTTGAGCAATATACACCTTTTGTTTAATGTTCATGTTTCAAATAGTACCTATTAAATGTCAGAGACCACTGTGTGGCTCCTGAGGGACACTCCGCAATAGCACATACCGTATCACTGAACCAATCAATTGTGAAATTAAGCCATCTAATGTAGGCAAAAGCCACCAGAAGGGGTATCATATGCAAAAGATGGAAAAAGCTTTATGGAAAAATATATTTTAAAAGGGAGACAAAGTATGTTTGGTGATCTGTTTTATATGGATTACATTTTCCTATACTTCTAATCTCTTTAAGTAAAACAGGAATGCTTTTAGCAAATCTGGCTCCAACATTATTGCTAATATAAAGATAAAAAATGTATACATAAATATATATATATGACATGAGCTTCATTTTCTATGAACAACAAAAAGCATGATTTATTAAAACTGCCTTAACATACTGTCACTAGTTTCAATCAGAAAGCTATTATTGAACAGAAGCAAACAAACATTAATCCTACCACTTATTAGAATCCACTCAAAATATCCCTTCTCACAAAGATTATAAGAATAAAAAATCTCAACAGTAACATACCTGCTTGGATTTTCTGTTGATGATCTGTGCTCATCAGCTTCCAGCTTTCTGTGTGACGAACAGCATAGAAAGACTGAACCAGGAAGATCCACAGCTTATCACGCAGAGCCTGGATCTTGCACGTAAAACCCTGCGTTCAAGCAACAAATCAGCAGCTGGTGAGAGCCACATTGTCATAGCAACCAGTCATTATTCCTTTCCGAATCTACTTATTCCTAAGCTAGATCAATGATGTCATCACTTAGATTTTTAAGACTGTCGGGTACATGTTATTTATGAAGGCTTACTCTTCACAACAGAATTTTACAGTGAACATGAAGCTAAACCTTATCCTTTCAACCAAACATTATTTTAAACCACCAATGGCCTTTACATGAATACCTTCCACAGCCTTTTCAAGTCCACTATGACATTACAAGGTCAAATACTCTGTGCAATCATAATAAATATGATGAAAATTGTAAAATCATTCTTGTTGAATATAAAATGTCAGTAAGTTACAATTAGCCTGGTAATTGCCATTATTAACTGCATTTAAAAATAAGTAATATTTCAATTTTGCTTTTTCCCAGTCAACCCTATTTTAAATATGATTACTTTAAGACAAAAAGGAATTAAGAATATATTATAAAATAAAAGGTACTGATCATTAAAATTTCTAAAATATTATTTTAAATTCTTTTACATTTAGGAATTTCAATGTAGTGACCAGGGAGAAATACTAGAGTTATACTATACCAATTAATATTGTTAAGTGCCAAACTATGTTTAGAATTAGCCAGTAAAATTGCCAAATTCTAAACTTTTATAATATGTCCACTTGGAGGTAAATAAAAATTAAAAAAAATTTTGTATTATAAAATAATTCCAAATATACACAAAAGTAGACTATAACCAACCCTCAGGTATCCATTATCTAGTTTCAATGAACCATGGAACATTTAATGTGCATATATTTTAAAATCTTAAAAACAATTCAAACGCTACACTATTTTAATGAACTATATTACATTCAATACCATTTCTTTTGTGCTGTCGGAGTTCAGTAATGTGTCCAGAGCCATAAGAAGAGAGCAACTATTCTCAGTGGTAATGTTTTCTTCAATTGCTTTCAAAATTTTGTCCAACAGATCAGCTGTGCTGCTCATTGCTTGTGACTATAAAACACAGAAATTGATATTTAATAGGAATACATGTAAAATGTGTAAGAAATGAGCAAGTCTCACACAACATCAGACCATTCATCATAACTGGTTATATGAAATCAACCAGAAATCTTATATCCTGTTAATAATAATATAATAATTATTATAATAGTTGTAATTATAATTATTATAATCCCTTTGTTAAAAAATCTGCACACATACACACACACACACACACACATACTGCTCTGCTGAACCCAATCATCCTAAAAACAGAGCCTAGAAGTAAGTAATATTAGTTCTTTGCTCAATGACTAAATTTAGAGAAAGTGGATCCCCAGGAAAACAAAGAATTTTGCATGGACCGTAACTGTATTAGTGACCAAAGCAATATCTTTATGACTTTGGTTTCTAAAATATGGTTCATGCTGATAGAGGGCTAGAGTTGGCCAGAGTTACACTGGGCTTTGCCAGGTACTCAAACATGTCCTCTCCTGCCTTCATTATCTTGTGAGCCAAAAATCCTGCCCATCACTGCTCTAAATCCTATGCAAACCTGCCATCTGCTATGGAATTTATTTAAGCCACACTAATTTAATCAAAGACAACCTGCATTTAAAAACTCTTGCATAATTATAATCAGAACACAAAGATGGAACTAAGTATAGGATATAATCTTCAACATAGTACCTGCAAGAAAAGAGCAAAATTTTCACTTTGAACGATCTTGGGGAAATTTTCTATAATAAATGCAATACATTCTTCTTGTAGCCGAGATGCCATAGTCAGTGCTGTTTCTGTCCACTTCACTCTGGGTAAACTGATGATTAGTCTGTCACTTTCCATCAGAAGAAAAGCAGCATTCTTATCATTCTTATAATTTAAAAAATATTGAAAAAAGTTAGATCACTGCTCATAAAATAATTTTCTAAGCAAATCAAATACTTTTGTTTTCTTTCAATGCTTCCTGCAAAAAATCAAAATTTCAGGTAGCTAATAGTTTTATCATTAGTTTTATGTGTAATATTTATTCATTCATTCAAAATTATCCAAAAGGGCAAACTTTGAACTTGAAAGAAATCACCTTTAGAAGACAGCTAAAACAAACCTGAAAGCAAAGTTATAACTACAAAGAAAAACTTGACTTTCCTGAGATATTTAACTACTGAATTAATTTTTTGTCCCTATAGATATCATTCATAATTGCATGGCTACACCAACATAGTATTAATTCTTTTATGGCTATAAAATATGTGTTCCTTAGTATAAATTTAGAAAGGTTAAAATTTACTTATAATCTGCAGTGATTTTTTTCCTTCTCTCTAATTAGGTAATCCCCCTCATTTTATGTTTTATTCATTTAAAGATGACTCACAAATACTAATCTCTATGGAAAATGGAATGACAATACACAAATACCATAGGCTCCAGGGAAAAGAAAAATAACAACTAATAAATTTCTATTATCCTATTCATGTTTGATTTTTAGTTTTTTATAAATAATTACTTTATTATTTACTGTATTTTTCCATTACAATTTATGCCCCCCACCCTCTTCCACCTCCACCCCACCCCCCACAATCACCACACTGCTCTCTGTGTCCATGATTGATTTCTAGTTTTTAAAACAATGCTTGGTAATAATTGTTATTGAGTAATTAAACAACAGACTGTAGTAGACTCAAAAACATAGCCACAATTTTTTTGTAGCTCCATCCATCAATAGGTGAAATCTATTTCCTCATCCCTTGTATCTAGACTGGCCTTTTCATATGCTCACACAAACAGTGGTGTTGTGCAAGTTCCCGAGCCTAGGCCTCAAAAAGCCTTGCAGCTTTGCCTTTACCCGCTTAGATCATCTGGTACCATAAGGCCTTACAGAAGCCTGGTAAGAGACCACATGGAGCAAAAGGCCCAGTCTCGTACTTAGCTATGAGTTGAAAGCAGCTGCAAGACTGAGCTCAGGCAAGATCGGCAAAAGAATCACCCAGTCAACCCACAGAATTGTGAGAAATGAACTACAGGGGTTTTTTTTTGGCGGGGGTACCACAGGTTTACTGGGGGTTCCATGCACGCACATTCACAGTGTCACATGACAGCAGTTACTCAAAACACGCAAGGTGGCCTCTGCCTGCAGCTGGGGCCCAGAGGCAGTGGGGTGCAGTCTCCTTTCTTGGGGCCCGGGGCAGCTGGGGGAAAGGGCTACTGGAGTGGGCCCCAGGCCTGGAATGGGGAAGCATCAAGACGAGACCCGGAAGGCCCGGGAGGCCGGGGTGGAGGGACAGCTGCCTACCCTCACTGCAGGGACTGAAGCATCAACAGCTGTGTCAGCACCTTTGTCTGGCTGCCCTTGTGGATCTAGCCAGCCAGGAACATCTCGTCCACGACCATGTAAACCTTGCAGAAGTTGAACACAAGGTCCAGTTCACAGATGTTGTGGAAATACTCATTTAAGACCTCCATGAAGTTATGGATGGCCTCCAAGTGGGCAGGTTGTTGTTACTGATGTCCACACAGATGCAGAAGTAGAGGCCTGCATAGCCTCAGTAAGTGATCTTAAAGTTCTGGAATTCCACAAAGTTCGTGTGCTTGGCATCTCAGACAATGACCACGGCGTGCATCTCCTTGATCAACTTCTGTTTCTCATCATCATCAAACTGCAGGTCCCTCCTGGTCAGGTGTGTCTTGCCCGCCCTGTTCTGGCTGAGGATGAAGCGGATCATGGAGACCCTGTCTGGACCCCAGCTGCCCTGGTCCCTCTGCAATGGGGAGGCTCTGGCTCTGGAAGCAGTTGGGGGACTCCTGAACTATAGTTTTAAGCCACTTAGTTTTGGGGTGGTTTGTTACTCAGCGATAGATAACTGATAAATCTGGAAACGACAGCCAGAAATCTTTAACATAAGCTGCTTGATGCAAACTTTGCACACTCTTTGTAGCTTTCAGATTGTAATTCAAGCACTATTTCTTTCCTGATTCCTGTACCTACATCAGGCTCCCTTTATACATGCCATCAAAGAATCTGTCCCTTTACTTTAGATCACTTAATTCATTTTCAATTATTCAATAATTAACATAACTATTTGATTAATATCCATCTCTCTCATTAGACTATATGTTTACTGAGTGTGAACCATCTGTTTTGGGCTCACCATTGTATCCTCAGGGCCTAGTATGGAAATGGGTCATAGTAGACACTCAAATATTTGTTGATCTCTTAGCATTATCAGAGACTTCCAGTCTGTAAGCGAATTCCTAAGCTAAATTAAGTTTAATTCTTGAACATCAAGACTTTAAAATGTTTAACTATTTATCAAGAAATCTTTTAAAACATATACTTCCTCTGCTTTATTCAATAGAGTTAAAAAATACTTTGCTAATTCAAATCTTTTAAAATTATTTTAGTACCATCATCCTTTTCTCCTCTGGTGACTTCCTGAGTAATTGTAATTACTAAGAGTTTTAGGCAATAATCCCAATTTGATCTACTATAGATATTTTTCTGGTAATAGTGCCAAATTTAGGGTATTCAAATAAACTTGGCAGGTATCTACAAAATGTTTACTACATACATATGTTATGTGCTCTGACAGTAGTATCTTTTTCAAAATACAGATAAAGAGTATGGTTATCATAATTTAGCTTATAATGTATTGAAAAACTAAAATCTGAACATAAATGATAACATAGGTGGTAGGTGATCTTATTCCATGCTGATCTGAATTTATAATAATATTAAATGTCAGGGTTAGCCTGAGGTTCAAAGAAGAAAGAAAATGTAATACACTTCTAGACCAAACACATAAAATTTTAATAGTTAACAGAACACATAGTTAAAACTTCAAAAAGTATATGCAGGGCATTACCAAAAGAAGTCTCCCTCTTCTTCCTCTCCCAAGCTACCCATTTTCCCTTGTTCCAATCAATATTATTTATTTTCTGTTTCTTTCCTGAGTTATGTACCTACAAACACAAATACATGATTTTTGCCTTATTTTGCTCAAATGGAGGCATTCATATACACAATACTCTACCTTGCCTTTTACACTTAGCATACATCTGGAATATTTTTATCAGAATATAAGGAACTTTGTTATTGTTTTAACAATTGTGTAGAACTGCATAATATGGATATACCCTAAATCATTCAACCAGTCCTCTTATAGCCAGTTATGTTGTTTCCAATTTTTTTTGCTATTGTCGCAATGTAATAACATTGTAGATAACATTATTTTACACATTGTAAATATGTCTATAGGATAAATTCCTAGAAATAGAATTGCTGGGTCAATATTGCTTGTCTTAGATTGGGTCTGGCTAATAACCGAGCCTGCGAAACAGGCTTCTATGCACATAGTCTGTTTTGAGAAGTGATTCTAAGAGGATCTGAGGCACTGGGAGAGAGAAACAGGGAAAGAGGGAAAGCCAGTGGAAGGGTATGTTTTCTAACTCCTTGCTACTCAAAGTATTATTATCCTTAGCATCAATACCATTTAAAGCTTGTTGGAAATGTTGAATCTCAGGCTCCAACCCTGACTTAGTAAATCAGAATCTACATTTAACCAAGATGCCAAAGTGTTTCAAATATACATAAAAGTTTGAGAAGCACTGATGTAGCATTCACTACTGCAGGCAACTAGAACTCAGTCTTTCTGGGGACCCTCTGAAGAGTCACAGAGGTTGCACTTAGGTTATTCTCCCAAAGGACAGAACAGGGAAACATTTCACCACTGGGTCCCATATCACATTGGTCAGGGCTTGTACGTTGGGGTGTTAACCCCCTCTTATTTCCAGGTTTACAAGGTGTCAGAACTTCAGAGTTGTAGACACCCTGTGTGGAGCAGCAGTTAAGCCTTGGGTCAGAAAGTGAGAAATAAGTGTGATGTGGCTGAAAGAAAGTGATATCAGATTATACCCGTATGACACTGGATGCTGCGGCAATGGCTGGAGTACATGCATGGGCCAAGGGGATATGAGGATGGGCACCTGAGTAACCAAAACATTAGGAACGTATCATTAATGGAGGATTGTTTTCCAAACTGTAGATTCCTCTCTCGTAGAGAAATATTTTTAGTGATTCAGAATCAGCATTACAAAGCAAAGTAAAAAATGAGAAAGAAAAAGAGACAGAGAGAAAGAGAAAATTAGAAAATATCAGTATATCATATGCAATAATGGTAAGTATTCTTTTATGAAAATTATTTCCACTTTACATGTGTGAGTGTACTGGGTTACAATGTTAAAAATAAAAACAAAACTACTTACTTTGGGTCACAGTCAAAAAAGTTTAAAAAACAGCAAAAGGGGTGCAAATTTATACCTCTCCCAGAAATGAATAAAAGTACTCATTCCCTACATCCTTATTAACATAGTACAAATTTCCTTATTTTTTCATTCTAAAAGATAGAAAATGGCCTGATACTATAATATTAATGTCCACTTCTCTTAAATAAACGAAGTTGAGAATTTGGTCATCAAATTAAGAGGTATTTTTATATTCTTTGTGGACTATTTAATCTTATCTTACATTTAGCTGTTTTGTTTTTTTAATCAACTTGTGGGAACTCTCTATATTAGAAAAATTAGAAGCATGAGTATGATATGAACTGCCTTTTGACTTTGCTTGTGGTTGTTTTTTACTATATAAAAATTTTGCATTTTTATGTAATCAAATTTTTTATGGCTTCTGAATTTTGTATTCCTACTTCCTATTGAGGTTATAAAATAATGCTCCCAAGGCTACTGCAGTATTTTAATGGTTTTTCTTACATTTAAACCTTTGATCCATTTGGAATACATCCTGGCACACCAGGATGTGAGGTCCATATTCAACTTAAATTTTTTACAGCTAGCTTCCTGATTGTCCTAACACCATACACTGAATAAACTCAATGCCTCACATTATTTCTTAATCCTTACTGTGTTAATCAAATAGGGTTTCGGTTATCCTTTGGTCTTAAGACTAACAGTAATACATGAGGTCTATGTGGAAAAAGTCCACCATTGTTAATATAATGAGAATGGTTTGCGCAACATTGGTGTAACCTGGCAGCCAAGGAGAGTAGACTGGAATGCACATGTGTGAACAATGATGACTTCACTGAACTAGTCAGTCGGGACTGTAGACACCATTGAGTGAGCATGTGTACTGTGTGGCTGTCACATTTAAAATGACTGAGCAAGCAACAAATCTGTATCGAATTTTGCATTAAGCTTGAACATTCCTCCACAGAAACTATTCAGATAGTTCAGAAGGCTTTTAGGGATGATGCAATGAGTGCAGTGCGAATAAAAGTGTTGCACAAATGCTTCAAAGATGGTTGAGAATCTGTTGAAAGTGGTCCACATTCTGGAAGGCCTGAAACAATCAGAACACCTGAGAATGTTGAACTGCAATCAACAAAGATCAATGGCTGACAGTGTGAGAACTAGAAGCTGATCTGGGGACTCCAAAAACTACTGTGCCCAAAATTTTGATGCAGGATCTTGGCACGAAATGTGTTATGGCAAAATTCGTTCTCTGGCTTCTGCTACTAGAGCAAAATGAACATCGTGCTGCAGTTGCTAATGACTTGTTTCAAACTGCTACCAATGAACCATATTTCCTCAAGATCATAACTGGAGATGAATCATGAGTCTTACGACTATGATTCAGAAACTAAGGTACAGTCATCCCAATGGAAGTCACCTGGTTCTCCATGCATATATAAAGCACAGCAAAATTGCAGCAAGATCAAGACCATGTTAATTGTGTTTTTTGATTGGGAAGGTGTTGTCCATCATGAGTACACCCCTCCAGGCCAAACAATAAGGAATACTGCCTCAAAGTTCTTCATCGACTGGGAGATGCAATACGATGAAAATGGCTGCAGCTATGGGCAACTGGCGATTGGCAGCTTTATCATGACAATGGGCCAGCTCACGCTTTGTGTCTCATTCATGCATCACATCTCATGCAGAGGTTTTTGGCAAAACATCAGATCACCCAGGTGACTCAGCCGCTCTACAGCCCAGATTTGTTGCCCTGTGACTTCTGGCTTTTCCCAAAACTAAAATAACCTTTGAAAGGGAAGAGATTTCAGACTGTTGATGAGATTCAGGAAAATATGATGGGGCAGCTGATGGTGATGCCAACAAAGGACTTTGCAGTGTCTTGAACAGTGGAATGGAAGAGATGTTGGGAGAACTGTGTGAGGTCCCCAGGTGCCTACTTTGAAGGGGATTGAGGTGTTATTGTCCTATGTACAATGTTTCTTGTATCTTCTTCAATAAATGTCTCTATTTTTCATATTACATGGCTGAACACATGGCGAGATACTTTCTGGACCGACCATTTTATATGTATATATAACTTTAGTTTTACCCTAGTGATCATCCCCACTCATATATTAACTTTTCTAAATTTAAGAACTTCATAATTTGTCTTTTTTAAGGGCTTAAAAAAGTATTTTGAAGCAGAAAAATGTAATCATGTTTTGAAATAATTCAAGTAATTGTTATAAAGTCCTAACTTTTCTCTGCAGTCTCTTTCTCCCAAAAGCAATGGTTTGTACTTGGTAGAGGGGAGCAGCCACATCTCACTGAACTGCTGTATAGTGACCAAGAAAGAGAAAAACCTCAAAGTTGCTTACATTAAAATTAAAAAAAACCCTCCAAATATGGTCTAGTGTAGCACTTCCTTATCTCCCATATTATGAGACAGTGTTATGCATATCCCTGATGGAGTACAGTGACTGTCATGGTATATGTGGTTGAACTGAATTAGAACTAAAGAACACTTAGGAAAACTGTTTTCTTTCAATTTTTTGGATAATGTATTTCAAATTTTAATTAGTAAAAATATTCTATTTTTTATCAAAAGGTATATATATTATTTATATAATAAAATAGAATATATTAAGTTAATTTTTATTAAAACTTGAATATCCACAAAAAAGGACAAAATTTCAAATTTTCATAATAATCACCATGATGCAAAAAGGCTATTGATCAAACTGGGTGTTAGGCTTTTCTGATGTTCATCTTTTTATCTCTTGAAAGGAAGAAAGAAAGCATTCACAAAGCTTACGAGGACCTCATTAGAGCTATAAAATCAAAATAAAATATTGGAGGAGACAGAAAGGCATAGTATGAAGCACTTATTCTTCAGTTAAACTCACACACTACTTATTTTTAAAAAATCAAACTTCTCAGTAAGACATCCAGTTAAGGCTCCTCCCAATCTGGCCTTGCCCTCTCCCCAGACTTAGCTTTCCTCATTCTAGTTACAGCAAGGATATTGGAACTGCCCAGTCTCTAGGACCCTGGACACATTTTAAAAGTCTGTCAGAAATGCCCTAATGTACTTCTTTATTTTGAAATTGTCCTCTATATTCAGGTTCATCTCGAATTGCTTCTCTCATCATTCAATTCAAAATTGATTGTTTTAATCTCTGTGATCCCCTGTACATACCTGAAATACAAATTATATTTATTCGTTAATCTATTTACTCTTTTAACAACATACTCTGCATGTCTAGTATGTGCTAGGCACTGCTCTGAGGCTGAGGCTACAAAGGTAAATAAGACTGACATGAAAACGTTAGTATTCATCACAGTCTAACTTGTATTTGACTCAGCTGAATGCCCATTTTTTCATCAATTTGAGTTACTTGAAGTCAAGGTCGAAACTTCTTTTTATTTGACAGGTGATATGTCATCGTGGTTTTTTAAAAATAGGTTTCAAGCGTACAGTTCTATAATACATCATCTGTCCATTATATTGCGTGTTCACGACTCCAAGTCAGGTCTCCTTCCAATGCCATTTATCCTTCCTGTACCCTTTTTTACCTCCCCCCGCTTCTCCCTCTGGTAATCACCATACTGTTATCTGTGTCTGTGTGTTTTATATAAAATTTTAAAATCCCAACCCACATCCCCTCTGACCACTATCAGTCTATTCTCTGTATCGATGAGTCTATTTTGTTTATTTTGTTCATTAGATCCCACATAGAAGTGAAATTATATGGCATTTGTCTTTCTCTGACTGGCTTATTTCACTTTGCATAACACTCTCCAGGTCTACCCATGCTGCACAAAGGGTTAAGATTTCCTTCTTTTTATGGCCAAATAGTAGTCCATTGTGTAAATGTACCACAGCTTTTTTTATCCACTTATCTACTGATGGACATTTGGGCTGCTTCTAAATCTTGGCTATTGTAAATAATGCTGCAATGGATACAGGGTTGCATATATTCTTCTGAACTAGTGTTTTGGGTTTTTTCAGATATTAATATATTTCCAGAAGTGGGATTGCTGGTTCATAAGGCAGTTCCATTTTTTAAATTTTTTGAGGAAACTCCATAATGCTTTCCACAGTGGCTGTACCAATCTGTATTCCCACTAACAGTTCACATCCTCACCAACATTTTTTTGTTGATTTATTGATGATAGCCATTCTGATTGGTGTAAGGTGATACCTCATTGTGGTTTTAATTTATATTTCTCTGATGATTAGTGACGTTGAGCATCTTTGCTTATGTCTATTGGCCATCTGTATGTCATCTTTGGTAAGTGTCTATTCAGAGCCTTTACCTGTTTTTAAATTGGATTGTTTGTTTTTTGGGTATTGAGTTTTATAAGTTCTCTATAAATTTTGGATATTAATCCCTTATCAGATGTATCAATGGCAAATATGTTCTCCCATTCAGTGGGTTGTCCTTTCATTTTGTTGATGGTTTACTTTGCTGTGCAAAACCTTTTGAAGTCTGCAGGGAAGGCAGTTGAGAAGGGAAGATGGGCATAGAGCATACAGTAAAGATAAGCTGATACCCGAAAGCACAAGTTGTAATCCACAAGGATGGACTCAATTTCAGTTCTCACTGACTCCAACCTGCATGAAATGGGTGTCCTTCAGGAGATGTTAGCGCGCTTCATCATGGAGGTAAACATGACCCTGACCCAGGGAAGAAAAGCCAGAAGAGGATACAGGGCAAGGTGAAGAAGCTGCAGGCCTGGCTGCTATGCCACGCCCAGGTGAGCCAGTAAACATGCAAAATGTATAAACTGAAAGAGTCTGCTCCAGTCTTCCTACTGGAAAAAAAAAAGGTTGCTGCTTCACCTCTATCCTACAAATCTCATGCCAAACTGTCTCTTGCGGCCACTGTAACTGGAAATATACAAAGGAGAAAATTCTGGGAAGCATAGTACGTTCAAGCCAAGATGAAACATTACAAAGCCACCACAGTCTACTCCTTGTTGACCTGGCACCCATATACATCTCTTTAAACTGTATTTGATTCCAAAGGGAGATAATAACAAAGTCATGTTTCTGCCTAACATAACTATCTCCTATACAACAAACATGCTCTTTCCTTAAAGGAGGATAAAAATTATCTTGTATTGTTTTTGAGTGATGTTCATTGTTCTTCAAACTGATTCACACTCCCCTTTGGTATCTTGTAACTTAAATATGGAGACACAAAGTTAACTAATATTACCATGTCATATTAGATGGCAGGGAGACTGGAAAAAAAATACTTGATTTAATATATACACAAATATTCATATAAAAAGGGAAATGAATTAGTTTATATCATAACTATTACAGTGCTCATTTCTAAACCTGGTCACTTGCTCATAGGTGGTATTTATAACTACCTTTTCCCACCACCACTGCACAGTCCCTTTGCCCTCAGCAAGTATCTCTGCTATTTGTTGTTCTTTATCTGGGGGGACTGCCCAAACTTTCATTCCTGAAGAATCTGGTCCATCAATAGCACTGCCTAAATTGGGTTGTTAGTCTTCCATTGATTTTAATCACAGGACGTGAGAGTACAGCATTCCAAGTGTACTCCTCATTACCCACATTATATAGGAGCAACACAATTTTCCCTTGATTGTTAAGCTCAATCTACCAATAATTCATCTCCTTTGCCTGCTGGTTTACAAAGTAGTCAAAAGGAGGAAGTCTCAATGGAATCACTGTTGCATCCCCAGATGAAAGCATTTGTCTCTTTGGAACTAAGACCTCTGGGATCTGCAGATCCAACTAAAGTCGCAGAGGCAGGAAGCAAAGATTTTGCTAGTGGGCCACTAGGAATAATTGTATGTGGAGCCACTCTCATTCCTAGTTTCTTGACCCGTGAATCGTAGTTATAGGAGAAATTGCACTATAAATCAAAAACTAATTTAGGATATACAGCCTCCTGAAGGGTATTGCACCAACCCCGGAAGGCGCTGCTACCTTGCTGGTGCTACAAGTCTTCAAAAGGCCATTCCTCCATATTATCAAGCCAGCTGCTTCAGGATGATAGAAAACATAAGGCCAGTGAAATTGTGAGCATGAGCCCATTGCTATACTTCATCTGCTGTGGAGTTCCTTAGTAAGAAATGATGCTGTGTGAAATACCATGATGGTGGAAAAGGCATTCTATAAGTCCATGGATAGTGGCTTCAGCAGAAACACTAGGAGCAATGAAGGCAAATTCATATGCAGAGCAAACATCTATTCCACTGAGAACACAGCACTGCCTTTTCCATGATGAAGTAGTCCAATGTAATTAACCTGCCAGCAGGTAGATAGCTGGTCGTCTTGGGGAATGTTGCCATAGAGAAGTTTCAGTGTTATACCCAAATCCACCTTAATGAGTGGAAGTCCATGTTGCTGAGCCAATGCATAACCTCCATCCCTGGTACTATGTATGTTCATGAACCATTATGTATCTCCCTGCTTCTGACTAAACCTTGGTACATGGATTTTTTTTCAAGATTTTATTTATTTTATTTTTAGACAAAGGGGAAGGGAGGGAGAAAGAGAGGGAGAGAAACATCAATGTGTGGTTGCCTCTCGTGCGCCCCATACTAGGAACCTGGCCCACAACACAGGCCTGTGCCCTGACTGGGGAATCGAACCTGTGATCCTTTGGTTCACAGGTTGATGCTCAATCCATTGAGCTACACCAGCCAGGGCAGAAACAGAGTCTTAAGGATAGGTTCTTAGAACTGGTTCTGGGTTACCTGGAATTGGTTCTCTCATTTGCATTTATAATATAGTTCTATATTTATATTTGAAATATTGAAAGTACCTATACAAAAGTGAATAAACTTTTTGAAGACAAACACAAACAAGGGTATTCAGGTTATACTCACTAAGGACTGAATCAACATGTTAAGACAACGTTTCTGAATCTCAGGAGGTACATTTGCAAAGCTTCTCTCAGACCAAAACCTTGCAAAATGCTTTACAATCCACCTGTTATAAATCAAAGAACCACAAGTTAGAAAAATAAAAATATGTCTATTATAATATTCCATAATATTTGCATTTTCAATTTGTGTGTGTGTGTGTGTGTGTGTGTATGTTTTGACTAACCTTACAGTTAATTTTGTTAGCTCTATAATAAACTTATAGTATGCTTTCTTTTCAGTAAACGTATATTTTAAGTCCACTTTGGGTTAATGTGTATGGATTTTAACATAAGTAACAACGATTGAGCTAAAATAAAATTGATTCCAAGCATCTTGGGTAATACCTAAATCTATACTTCTTTTCAATTGTTACAGCTAATTAAGCATTACACTACATATATTGTGCCTGAGAAAACTGGCCAAGTCTAAAATTTCCCAGAAAATGAGGAGAATGGAAGAATAAAACCCTTAAATTAAGAGCATCAGCTTCAGATCACTTACTTCATGCAGTCAGCAAAAAGACTTTCCACTCCAACTGAATGAGCAATAATCAGGCATTCTAGTATAGATGTCAATCTTCTGGGGACAGGCTGAAATTGATAGAAAACACTATATTTATTCTTATTCAATCTACAGAAGTTAAAAACATTTAGTTCATGAACATGGTCTGATCTATGTACATAAACTACAGAATAAATATGTATAATTCAAAAATCTATTATTCTTTTAAAGAAAGTATCACTAACTTCTAGTTTTACAGAACAGCATTTCAGATCTTTTAGCTACCAGAATGCACAAAATTTCTATTCCGATTTTACTTAGCTTAAATTTTCTAAAAAGTAAAAGTGGTACAATAATTTCTAGCACATCACATTGCAAAACAATCATTAGATCTAATCTGCATTCTAAAGTATAACTTTAAGTACATGTGCAGTGGAAGATCTTACACTGACCTCAGATAAATGACAGAATTTAATTACATCATAATTATATAACATATTTTAAAAAACACATATACAGAAGTAATGAACTAAGATAACAAATAAATAAAATGCAGACACAAGTAGTAAAAATAACTCATGGCTCTTTGTGGTAGGCCTCTGGGCTACTTGTTGCTTGTGTCACATGTTTTTAGCTTTTGGACTATGTCCCTAAGTACATCTATTGCCCATTAGGGTGAACAGAGTTAAACTTCTCTTTGTACACATCAATTAATTGTAATTTAGGGTTCCTACACTTAATAAATATCAGCAATCCACCACTTTGTATATATAGCCCCTACATGTGCACTTCTGAAGATCCTCTACTCTCAGAGAAGAGCAAAAGTTTCTTCAGGAATGTCTCCAGCATAGACTTAACAAGGTGAATGATTTACAACTTTTAAAATTATGAATTCCTATTAATTTGATTGTCTAATACTCTTCTCCTTAAAGTGTTATATTAGTGTTTAACAATTGAGTTGTTCCCTTCAGATAACTGGAGGTACTGTAAGTTGTCCTAAAATCAGAGATGACTGTCTCATAGATTTTACAGTGATAATTCTATCAAGTAAAATAAGTTGGCTTTCTGACCCACTTCAGACAAAAGTATTAAACTAGTATGAGGCACTGTGGAAAACAGTATGGAGATACCTCAAAAATTTAAAAATAGATCTGTGCCCTGGCTAGTATAGCTCAGTGGACTGAGCATTGGCCTGCGAAGCAAAGGGTCGCTGGTTTGATTCGCCAGTCACGGCACATGCCTGGGTTCGGGTCAGGTCCCCAGTAGCGGGTGCACGAGAGGCAACCACACATTGATGTTTCTCTCCTTCTCCTTCTCTCTTCTTTCTCCTCTGTCTAAAAATGTAATTAAAAAATAAAAATGGATCTGCCTTTTAACCCAGCTATCCTACTTCTGGGAATATATATGAGGGAACCCAAGACACTAATGTGAAAGAACATAAATATCCCTATGTTCATTGCAGCATTATTTATAATCACCAAGATATGGAAGCAGCCCAAGTGTCCATCAGTAGATGAGTGGATAAAACAACTATGGGACATATACACAATGGAATACTACTTAGCCGTAAAAAAGGTGAGTTTCACATTTGCAACAGTATGGGCAAACCTGAAGAACATTATGCTAAGTGAAACAAGCCAGACAGAGAAAGACAAATACCATATGATTTCACTCATATGTGGAAACAAATGAACAAACTGAACTAACAAGCAAAATAGAGACAAATTCATAGATAGAGAGCTGGATGACAGCTAAGGGGGTTGGGGGAGATTAGTGGGTGGAGGGATTGAGGAAAAAGGACTCATGGACATGGACAACAGAGTGGTGATTGCTAGGCAGGGAGTATAAGGGGGACTAAATGGTAATGGAAAAAAATATAATAAACATTATAAAAAAAATTAGTTTGAGGGAACAGGCTACTGGTATACACATACTTGATAACCTAAAAGCTCCTAGAAGTCTGAAAAAGTATAAAAGTAAACACAAGAGTTAAAAAGTCCAACAGTTTTAATTTTATTTAGGAATGGCTAGCCCTCTATGACAAAGTCTACTAATTAATATAAAACTTAAGAATAATTTCCATAAAATTATTAAAATACAAAATAGTTTTCTGCTTAAAGTGGAGAATGGCAAACTATAGCTTGTGGGCCAATTCAAGCCCATCTTTGTTTTTGTGAATGAAGTTTTATTGAAACACTTATGTGCTGTTTCATTTACATACTGTGTATAGCTTCTTCTGCTCTACAACAGCAGAACTGAGTAGTTGTGATAGAGACTATACCCACAAAGTCTAGAATATTTACTATCTGGCCTTTTACAGAAAAAGTTTACTGACCCCTGTCTTAAAGGATTAACTTTAGCTTTCTGAGAAGTTTACTTATATGAAAATGCTGATTCACAAGTGTTTTTGTAATAGGATAACTGACACTTTGTTATTTTCAAAACCTGCTTGTAGAATGTGGAAAGACATATATTTAAATCATTACCTAAAAACATTTAAATCAGTGGCCAAAAACAATATAAATCCCATTATAATCCTATAAATAAAGTTCCAAAAATCATGTAAAAGCAAGATTGTAAAATTAATAAAATGACTGAAGCTACCTTGCCATGAGTTCCAGGGCCAGTTACCCATCACATTATACCCAAATGTGTATTACTAAGGAGTGTGCTATTAAAGGTTTACTATATTTAAGTTGCTGTCAAGAAACTGAATAATTGAGGTCTGGAAGGTAAAATTATAATATTAAAGACATGTTCACACAAATATGTATTCTCAAAATATGTAAAGCAAATAATTTAAAGATCATGTCAATAAAAACAGAAATTGTTCTGTCAAATACCTGGTGCTACCACAGTAATATAGACTTTATTAAAATAAGTACAATAAAGTAAAAAGTTTTCAACAAAATACCATATTAATAATTTTTAAAAAATTCTTTTTCTGTTGTTTTAATGACAACAAATATGCCTTTTATGTTTTAAAAATTAAGTCGATTATTGAAAGCAAAATATAAGAAGCTGCATATAACCCATAAGACAATCTTAAAAGAGATTACTTTTAAAATGTTAGATGTAGTTGATCTATTAAGGATTCTCAGTTCAGAGGAGATACTAACATAAAACTTTTTTTCAACTAGCGTCATCAACCATGCTGTGTCAAATTCCCCACTTTTCCATCCCTTATTGCCATTAAAGGCAACTTTCAGTACTTTGTGGTTACTTTTGGTATTGACATTCAGTATAGTGCTGTTAAGTACTTACATCTGACTTAAATCACTGACTACATTTATAGTGGGACATATGGGATAGGTACAAGAGCATGGTTGATCACCTGCTCTTCCATTTTCTAGGTCTAACTCCTGTGGGAGAGGACTACTGATAGCTATGGTCACCTTATGTAACTAACCAGAGACCAACATGGTAGTAAGGAGATATCCTTGACTGCTCTAATTCAGATGCTGGTGGCCTTTGCTGATGTGGTGCCTCTTTTAGAGGCAGACTGAAGTTCATCGTAGTCTCTCAGCAGATAAACATTCTTCTAGTGGTTCATGATGCACAATGACTCCCCCGGTGGGACACAGTTCACTTGGCAGTGGATCAGTGTCCTCTAATCTTCATGAACTAAGGTCCTCCTCTTTCCCTATGTTCCTTGTGTAACAGGTGTAAAAATGCACTACCCATACTTTTTTTGTGTTTATGACAATAACTACTGTCCCTAACCACCAGGAGAGTACTGGCTTCCGGCAAGCCTCCTTTTCCCTTTAGAAATCTCCACACTCAAGTATATTTTCATTGGCTTCTGGGGCATATTCCAGGATCTCCTAAGAAATCTCTTACCACTTTCTTTTTTTCTTTAATAGAAGCTCCAGAATGGGCTGGTTTTATAGATATGGTAGATGTCCCTCTGTGGGATGAGAAGGCATTATTTCCTCATTACAGATAGCCTCTACCTTTAATCTTTATTCCAGATATGCTTGGATCTTCCTCCTAACTTTCACCTGGCTGCGAAGATGGGGGAAGCAGATGAAAGAGGAGGAAAATCTTTCACCAGCATTCTTTATTTTCTACAAAGCTGAGGACACCACCACAGACTGCCCTCCTTCTTCTAGTTCCCTTAGTTATAGAGGATGGAATAAATAGTTGAGTAAAGGTGGTTGAAAAGTTTAACTGTTTCTTGGTAAACTGTAGAGGGTGGTGGTGGTGGTGCAGGACCCAGCTGCTCACGGTTCTGTTTTAGTACATGGGGTGCTTCCTTGGCTACAACTTATAGAGAGCTAGGAAAAGTCTATCAAGACAAATATCTAAATTTAAGTATTACTGAAATTACTAAAATTACCACATTACAGTTCATACAATGTATATTGTGGTCTCAAGTACCCAATAAAAGGGGAATATCGATATAAACAATTCTTCTGAGATTGGTCTTTTGTTGATTTTAATAAAAAGTAATACATATCATTGTAGAAAATTTAGAAAATATAGAAAAGCATAAATAAGAAAATAAAAATTAACCTATAGTCACAGGGTAAGTTAAAACAATAAAGAATCTAAAGACAATGCTCAAAATGGAATCTGTATAAATATATGGTATGGGACCTTTCTTTAGACAATAAATTTATATTTACATAAACTAAAATTTAAAAGTCAATATTTATACTCCGCCTGAGGAGAAAGGAAGAAGAGAAACATATTCTACCCCAAGTACATGGTATAAAGAGAGGTGGTAGAAAATGGAGTATAATTTCAGGTAAAAGAACCAATGAAGCACTGTGATAAATGCACCTTGATAAATGCACCTTGGTTCACAATTTCCCTTCCCTTAGTTCCAAGCCCTGAGTCCTAGCTGTACACTCCATCTTTGAAATATAGGAGGAAACTCCTATATCCTTTTAATAACCCCCACCTCAATTTTATATAATTTAAAATGATCTTAATTTCTATTTTTTGTAAGTACAGCACATGAGTTTTTCCTCAACTGAAGTTTCCATTAGTTAAATTAACTTAATATTCTTAAGATTTAAAGAACTATTTACTACCACAGTTAAAGTAACAGTGGGTGGTAATTTAAGCACTGGGTAAAGATTTCTGAGACTCAATAATTACCTTCTGAAAGAAGTTACAGTAATCTCTTCTTAAAATATAGATTGCTACTTCTTTTAATCCTTCTAGTCCATACATATCAGCCATATTGAGTATTTTACTAAAATAAAAATAAATATGGTGTTAATTTTCCAATTTAAAAACCATGGCATAATACACAGTAATTTCCTAATAATATATAATCTGTTTAGAAAAAAGAAAAATCTGAAGTATTTTAATTTTTAACTTTCTGCCCTACATAATACATAATTTTTATGGATTACAAAAAGGTCAAAAGTCAAAAGCACTGTCAGATAATTTGAATAGTAGAGAATAACAAGGAGCAAATTTGAAGATGTTTCAATCAAATTTCCCGCAGATTCTCATATATTCATACACACACACACACCCAGTCCAGGAAACTACTTTGAAGGCTGTGGCTGTTTAAAGTTACAAAACTCTTTGCAACAAATTTATATAATAAAAGATTGAGGAGAGGGCAATTAACTGATGCTTATCAGACCGAAAATGTTTACAAATGACCCTAAGGTTAAAGACAGCATACAATTATTCAGAAGGCTTCCGTTGCTTCTTTCACTTGGCACCCATACATACTTTAGGTACTTAGGAGGTCGACAAGCCTTGAGAGCATGATAAAGTTCATCTAGGTTTCCAGGAGGAAACTTCAGTACTTAATCCTTGTCATTCATGATACTTTCTCCTCCAAATCATATTTATTCAGTTTTTAATTAAAAGAACCAATGAATATTTAAAATGAAAAGAGCAGCTTTTCACTTTGATGTAAGAATAACAATTAAAGGAGAGGACATCCAGAAAATTAGAAGAGCAGGTAGGTTCCACTATCCAGTAGGAATTTTGCAGCTTAAGTGACATTTCATTGTAGAGCACTTTCGAATCACACCATTATTGGTCTTTAGGATGCTTATATTCTTAAATTAATTTCAAGATTTTTCTTTTGCTGTTTTAAAAAGACAGCCTAAAGTTTAAAAATAAAATAGTAAAATAATTGTTCAAAATTTGATAAAGATTCATTCAGTTTTATTTTATAAAATCCTCTCATTTATTTTCTAAAACAAATACAAGGTTTTTCTAACATAATTTAAGTCTAATAAAGACTTTTCTTAATCTTATTACTGTGAGTTGCTAGAACACTTTTTCTTCTAAAAACAGTGACATTGTTTTTAGATGCAATATTCCCAAATACACACAAGATATGGCAAAAGAGGTAGTAAAAATGAACCTTCTACTTCGACACTTAGAAACATAGTTCAAAAAAGCAGAAGTCAAAAATATTAATACTTCTTTATTTAGAATCATTAAAAAGTAATACATACCCAACATTAGCTTTGTCTGGAAAGTCCAAAGTTCCTCCATATATAAAATACATCATAACATTCATTTCTACATGGTTTATACTGAAAAAAAATAAAAGAAAACTCAAATCCAGAAATAGTTAAGGCTTAACTGATATTAATGATACATTCTATTCTCCCACAAACTTTTAGCTAAGATAAAGTTTTAATGTCATTTTTATCTGAAGGTTGTATTCTTCAAATAACATACATGTAGGTATACTATTAATTTAATAGGAAGTGTGATTGCAGCTATGGTTTTTTATATACATTATAAAATGTTATTAGTGTATTATCACATCACTGATTACTTACTGAGTATCTTGTATAATAGACTAGCAGTTAGAAAGGACCTTAGAAATCACAGTGCAGCCTCTAGCTCATTAAGAAATCCTCTCCTCAGCTTCTCTGATGAATGGCCTCTGGTCTTTCTTAAATCCTCAGGTGGACATTTCTACTCACTAGAAAGATTCCTGTTAGGCCTGTACAGATTTCTTAATTAGGAATACTTACCCAGTGGTTCTAGCTTGATCAGAATCATTATATAGGTAAAAAGTAAAGCTATGACTTAAGAAGTAGTCTGGAGTGATATTCTTTATGTGCTTCTGACTACTGCATCTCAGACTCTGAATTTGTAACCTCCTTCCTTGTCCCTGCATCTCCCAACATCCCAAATTGGTCTTACTTTTATTCCTATTTGGTTAATTATGGGATCTCTTGCATCTTGTCCTATCCTCTGTATCTATACCAAGCGGAGTGAATTATCTGGTTCATGGACAACCACCACGGGTCGTTGGTGAAACTCAAGAGGAGAGGTAATTGGATCTTCCCACTGAAGCAGTGGGAAGACATGATGGGGAAAAAGCGCCTCTGCTATCCAAATTCAGACCTTCTTTTAAGTGGGCTGTCTTAGGGGATATAGTTAATCAAGTCAATTTTGGCTCTTGCATTAAAGCACATTTTTTATTAACAGTTTTTATGAATAATAAAGAAAATGTTTTCTTATTTCATCTCCTGATTCTTTTGTTTTATTTTTGAACAGGAAGAAAGTACACTATTTATTGGGCTCCCTCAAAACTCTAACAATATCTGGATTACCATCTCGTTACCTAAATTAGAGCCTGAGGTTCATCTTAATCCTCGCCCTCATTATATTCCATCATTTATACCTTCAAAAATTTCTTGAATTCAGCCTCTGTTGTCTGTTTTCCCTCTCACTGCCATGGATTAGTCTCTCATTTTCTCTCATCTGTACTGTGACTGTATCCTTTCATATGGGATTCCTGCCTAAAATAATCTCCTTGCATTCCATTTCCCACATCCCTATTAGAGTGACTTCACTAAAATGTAAATGTGACATAACCCTCCACTTAGAAAACCCTTCAACAATTCTCCATAATCTATAGAAAAAAAAGTCCGAAATTCCTTAGCTTGATGTGTAGTGTTATCACCTGACCTCTGGTTCTCTCTTTCTAGTAGTTCTTCCGAGTGAACTACTCGTTTCCTATACCTGAACTACTTAGAATTTCACATATGTCCATGCCTTAGCACATACTGTTCGCTTGGCTTACAACGCTCACCCTCTCTACATAGTTCATCTTTCATACATAAGATAGGTAATTTTTTACCTCTGATTGTTTCCTTAATGCCCCTAAGGCCAAAAAAAAAATCACTGAGTGTTAAATACAGTAATAACTAATATCTATATTGAGTACTTATTATGAGCCAGTCCTGAACTAATAAGCATTTTGAATGCCATTAGCATATTTAATCATCCTAACAACTCAACAGTAGATACCATTATTAGTTTCATTTTATAGATAAAAATAAAACTGAAATTAAGTAACTTGCCCCAGGTCAAATCACTAGGGGTGCACTGGAATTTAAATCCAGGCAGACTGACTCTAAAGCTTGTACTCTTAAGAAGCATGCTATATATGCTTCCATTAACACATTTATCGAACTGACTTGTAATATCTGTTTACATATTTGTTTCTCCTTCTAGACTGAGTTCTATGAGGGGAGGGTCTAAATCAGTTATCCTTGCATCTCTAGTAGCAGTAGAATGTCAGCACTGATTCACTATTTCCAGGATGAAAAGATCTTCCATTTCCCACATAATACTGGAGCTATACAGTGAAATCAGAGTGGGGACGGTGTTGATAAGACCCCCAATATTTGTTAAGCATAGCACCTATGTATTTGCTAAAAGAACAAAACAAGGAAGACAAGAAGAAAAGAAATGGAGTTCCATAGGGCAGTACTCAAAAAGGTGTTTGCTTTGAATCTATGGCCTTAAATAACACACGCTTAATAAATGTTTGATGAATTTTTAAATGAAAGGCTTATTAGGGCACTTACAGCATCTTACCAAACCTTCGGAGGAATACACTGAGTTAATATATAAATACTTTTCAACTAATTTATAAACTGGTCCTTACTATGGCTAAGTACTCGTTTCTACTAATTCAAAACTCCAATCTTTACTTAAAAACTTAGAAAAAAAGGCAATCTCTAATATTTTCATTTATATACTATTGGTATGATAAGAATAATTATGACATGTTATCTGTAGTGTGTTAATTTAAACACTAGCATAATTACTAGAATGTATACTATTCCATACACTTTTCCTCAAATATCAAGAACCATTCTTGTCAATGTTAATGAGAATTGGCCATTTATGTTGAAAGAATGGTTTCTTTTAAGACTTTACATATTTAAGCAAAAAATAATAATGACTAAATAAAAACAAAAGTAGTTTTATTAACATAAATAATAAAATCTAGGCATTTGAGCTTATATATTAGTATATAACTATAAAAACAGCAAGAAACCTTTTTCTTGCTGTTCTAACAGATGTTTTACTAAACAGCATTCTCAGTATTGTGTTGTAAGTCATTTTTATTTTTACTAAAAGTGTTTATAAAGGCATGACCAACTGACCGAGAAAAACAACAAATTACTCCAATACCCACAGTTTAAATGGAAAGAGTTAAAGCACTATTTCCACTTAAACATAATCAGAATAAAAGCTTGTAGGAGATGACATTACATGTACTCAAAAAAAAAAAAGAAAAAGAAAAATGTATGAGAGGACAGGACTCTAAGATCAGAGAGCAAACATAACTCTAGTCTACTAAAGTCTCTGTGCTTCCTAAAGTTCCAGGTCTTATGTGCGTGGGCTAAAGTAACACAGGGACATACATTCATTCATTCACTCACTCATTCATTCACTCCTTCATTTGTTCACATTCAATATTTACTGAATAATAGGCTCTATTGTAGACCTTGAGGGCACAAGAAGCTTGCATTCTAGAGGGAGGACATGGACAATAAATATGTAAATAAATATACAAAGAAGATAATTTTAATAGTGAAAAGTGCCACGAAGACAATACAACAGGATAACATAAAAGAGAGTAACTGGAGAGTTTTGCTGTAGTTCCTTTAGGTGGGATTGTCTGGAGGAAACCGGGCCAGATCATATAGGGCCTTGTAAATTATGGTAAAAGCTTAGATTTAATTCTAATTGTGATAAGCAGGCATCGAAGATTTTAGTCAGAAGAGAAATACGATCTGATTTATAGTTCAAAAGATCATACTGAAGGTTCAGAGCAATCTCAGGAAATCTTCAAGGGAGATGAGTAAATCCAATTTTATGCTTCAAAGCCCCAAGCCACCACTGGAAGAATTCTATTTATATAAAATGGAAATATATAGAGATTCTTTACAAAAATAGTCTGTGGCTCAATTTTCAGTATAGTAAGTGGAAAATTTCTCCCTTCTTCCACCAGAACAGGAGAACTTCTTCCAACTACACCCTTCCACCTCCCAACTCTGGGGCGCAGGTAGAACTAGGATTGTAGGACTCTACTGTTCCTGCCTCAATTTATTGAAGGCCTTCGCACTTGAAAAACATTACATGCATTATATCTTTGAGTTACCAAGTCATTAAAAATGCTGTGGTTCTTGTCTGTGAGGACAGACAGGCTTTCACTCTAACGTAAGGCAGAAAACATCCGGCTGCCATGCAGCAGTGGCACAGCTCCAAAAGAGGCTGCTGCTGAAGCAAAGCAGGCACCACTGTCCTGGGATTGGTGATGACCCTCACTTGAACCCATTTCTCTCTAGAAAATGTGAACAATCTAATTTAGGGAAAGAAAAAAATAAGACAAATATTATTGAGCTCTACATACTATTTATCAAGTACTATGCAAGGTTCTTTTCTTGCTGTATCTCATTTAATCTTTTCAACAACCTCAGAAAGTTCAAGGAAGGTAAGCAGTGTTCCTAGAGTTATATAAAAAGCATCATACTGGATGTAGGAGTGCCTATAAAAACATCAAAGCCCATTAACCTCCTACTTTACCACACTGCCCATGGAAACATCTACCCAGGTTTACAATATAATATGAAAACAGAATTTGATTTGTAGGTTACTTTGTTACAATATAAAAATTCCTAAAAGATGCAATTTTTTTAAAAAAGTAAAATTCCTAAATCCCCTTTAATCTTCCTATGGCTTTATATACCATGATACTAGTAACACTGTAGGTTATGAGACAGTTAATTTGATATGTGATACAAGAGAAAAAAGAAAAACATGCTGTGTAATAATAATAATAATAAAGAATGTAGAAAGAACCCAGTATCTGTCAAGAGATACATTCTCCTTTCATTTTGGTGTTAGAAAGCCTTGCCTTATCAAGCAAGAGAAAAGAAATGTATCTCATTTCCAACTGCTAGCATTAGAAGTGAATAAGTTGATTAGGAGTGAACCACCACTGCTGATACAGCAGTTCTGGTTAAGATGAACCAGGGAGGAGCAGAGCCTTGCCCATCGCAACAGGAGTGAAGGTAAAATACTGTAAGAGGAGCAAGCCTGGTCATTGGTGGCACTACTGCAAGGTATAGTCTTCTTATTTGGATGATGCCGAAAACAAATTTGATTACTTCTATTTGGCTTTCCCTTGACCAAACTATTAAAGTTGGTTAGTAGTAGTCGAGCCATATTATAAGAGGAGATATCTATCCATTACCTCCAACATGATCAAAGATGGAAATCACAGGTGAGAGAGTAGAGACCAATAGTTGATTCCACTAATTCTTTCTTGTCTACTAAACTCTTAATAAATAGACTACATTTTAAAAAGCCTGTGTACTTTGAATGTGTAATCTGAAGGCTCATTAGGGTTGATTAAAAATTGCCTTTATTCCCATAGCCGAACTCAGAAGTCACCTTGAATATAAAACAGATAAAGGTGGAGCAGTTCTGCTTAAAGATGTACGCTTTTCCAAAAGGCTTTCCCCTCAGATCCCAATCCCACACCTGTGTTCCCTAACATATGTACCAGGATCTTTAGGGGCCTATGGGATATAAAGTCTGAAAGTTGCTGATTTAAACAGTGGAGGACTAGATAGCTAGTTCAAGAATACATGCCAATGGGAAATTTCTAATTTCTTCAGTGATTATGATGGAATAGCCTCTGATTAAAAACATGTAATTTATATTTAGCATAAGCACTTATTTACCAAGTGACCCTAGGAAGACACTGTACTTAATCTGATTTTGTTTTTATTCATCTGTAATATGTAAATAGACCTGCGCTCTCAAAGACTGATGCTAAAAATTAAAGGGCATAATAAATGTGAAAGATGTCTAGAAAATATATGGTGTTATTATAAGGTATTATTACTGCTGAGGACAGAATCTATTTGGAGACAGAAAAAAAGGTATATAATTATAGGTATCACTAAATATACAAGGAACTAAGATTTCTTCCAGGAAAAAATTAGATGTGCACTCTCTGTAAATTACTTTTCCCCTCTGTGGAATAAGGTCCCATAATCATATACTTTTTTTGAGAATTTTCAAAACTGTTTATTGTAATGAATAAGATTTCAACTCTCTTAATAATTAGTATGTGACACTACATTTAACACCTAGATTGAAGATAATGCCATCATTTTTGACTTCCAGAATAATTTTTCTTAAATTTTCTTTTTCAATCACCATATTTTATATTAGTTTCAGTTGTATAGCATAGCAGTTAGACAATCATCTACTTTACAAAGTGTTCCCCCAATATTTCCAGTACCCACCTGGCACCATACGTAATTATTATAATATTATTGACTATATTCCCTATGCTGTACTTTACATCCCATAACTATTTTGTAACCATCAATCTGTGCTTAATCCCTGTACCTTTTTCACCCAGTTGCCCAAACCCCCTCCCTCCTGGCAACCATCAGTCTGTTCTCTGTATTTATGAGTTTGTTCCTATTTTGTTTGTTCATTTATATTGTTCTTTAAATTCACATATAAGTGAAATCATATGGTATTTGTCTTTCTCTGACTTATTTCACTTAGCATAATACACTCTAAGTCCGTCCATGATGTTCCAAATGGTAAGATTCCATTCTTTTTTATGGGTAATATTTTTTATTATATATATAATTTCCATTATATATATGTGCCACCACTTTTTAAACTTTATTGTTATTGTTGACACTATTACAGGTGTCCACATTCTCCCCCACTTTGCCCACCTCCACCCAGCCCCCTCCCCCACTTCCCTCTGGTCATCACCACACTGTTGTCTATGTCGATGGTTGTACCACCATTTTTTTTGTATCCATTCATCTACTGATGGATGCTTGAGTAGCTACTATAAATAATGCTGCAATGAACATAAAGGTACATATATTCTTTTGAATTATTGTTTAGAGTTTCTTCAGATATATATACCCAGAAATGGAATCACGGGGTCATAGGCAGTTCCATTTTTAATTTTTTTGAGGATCCATATTGCTTTCCACAGTGGCTGCACCAATCTGCATTCACACCAGCAGTGCACAAGGGTTCCCTTTTCTTCACATTCTTACCAACACTTGTTTGTTGATTTATTGATTATAGCCATTCTGACAGGTGTGAGATGATATCTCACTGTGGTTTTAATTTGCATTTCTCTGAGGTATAATCATATACTTCTTTTAACCTTTATCTCACTAGTCAGAAGCACATGATTTTTAATGAATGAATGCCAAAAAGCTGCATCCTGAGTCAAGCTAGTGTCTTCTCTCCATTTACATTTTTATTGAATTCAGTTCTAATGAGAGTGGATTGATAATTTTTTCAAATGATGTCTAAAACATCTTAAACAGCTGTCCCTGGGCAAGTTTCCAAAATTACACCACAGTGGTTATCCCCAGTACTGTCACGCTTAGAGAGACTCTGATCTCTGCTAGTACTATCCTTCTTCTTATATTCAGGGGATATTTTAAATTCATCATGAAGGAAGAGAGCTTATCAGTAGGATACATATATCTTTCGGGTCATCACTACTTCATCCATCTACACATTGCTTTTACCCACAGGAAAATAAACTTTTTAGCTTAGTATTTAAAATTTCCCATAATCAGAAACTACCTGGTTGCCAGAAGAAGGGGGTAAAGGGGTAAACAAAATACATAAAGGCGGTCAAAATGTACAAACTTACAGTTACAAGAAGAATAAACCCTGGGGATATAATGTACAGCATGGTGACTATAATTAACAATGCTGCATTTATATTTGAAAGTTGCTAGGAGAATAGATCTTAAAAGGCCTCATGACAAGAAAAAGAACTGTAACTATGGGTGGTGATGGGTATTAACTATCATTTCACAATATATACATATATTAAATTATTAGTTGTATGCCTAAGAATGTTATATAATGACACCTCAATAAATATGTTTATTTATTTTTTAAATATATTTTTAAAAGATTTTTTCATTTATTTATTTTTAGAGAGGGGGAAGGAAGGGAGAAAGAGAGGGAGAAACATCCATGTGTGGTTGCCTCTTGCATGCCCCCTACTAGGGACCTGGCCCGCAACCCAGGTATGTGCCCTAATTGGAAATCAAACCAGCAACGCTTTGGTTCACAGGCCGGCACTCAATCCACTGAGCCACGCCAGCCAGGGCTTCAATTTTTAAATGAATAAAAGAGAAGCTGAGATGCAAAGATAACAGGGTTACTTAGATGCAAACTTTTTTTTTTAAATCACCAAGCACTTCATGTTATATTCTGATGCTATGTTAATGAGAGAAAAACAAAAGAAATACAAACTTTCCATGTATAAGTATTTTATACATGTGGGGGACAAATTAGTTAGGGATGAGGTTTATTTAAGCAGTATTATCAAGTAAAAACTTGGTGATTAGCAAAGCTGGTGTAGCTTAGTGGATTGAGTGTCGGACAGCAAACCAAAGAGTTGCTGGTTCAATTCCCCAGTCAGGGCACATGCCTGGGTTGCCTGCCAGGTCCCCAGTAGGGGGCGCGCAAGGGGCAACCACACATGGATGTTTCTCCTCTTTCTCCCTCCCTTTCAATGTGTTTAAAAATAAAAAAAAATTAAAAAAAAACAAAAAAACATTGGAATAAAAATATTACTTTAAAAAATACTTGGCTATTATATGTATGTACACACACACACACACACACACACACACACACACAGAGGGTCTGGCAGAAGTAACATCTGCCTGAGTATGGTTGGTAGGGTAATAATATGGGTGTAATAATTTATAGTTTTAATTTGAACGTTTCACCTAAAATGTCATATGGTGTGCTTGAGTGTGATATTGTTATGTTATAGAATTACATGCTTATGATTTTGTAATAAAAGATCTTGTAATAAAACGGGGCATTATTTGTGCCAGACCCTGTATATTTACATCCTACATTATTTTTCTTTACTACTATTTCATTAGTCTACTATTTTTGCTTAAAAAAATACACTGTAATAAAGGTATATATGTGATTCTATGGATGCATAACTGAAATGACTAACAGTGGCAGTTGCTGAACCTATATCCGAAAGTTAGGCTACAAAATATTTCACTGTGATATGTGTATTATGTGTATTGAAATTGTGGTAGTATAATTAAAATGTAACCCTGGTATGAAAGAAAATGGCTTGGGTTCTCTTTTTATGTTTCATTTTTATTATATGAATAAAATATGAAAAAATAAAGTAAAAATATTATATATTTTTAAAAATGTTTCAAAATTCTATGTTTTATAGACTGAAAAATTATAAAATGGGAGGCATTTGGGCATATAAAATCTCCCATACTCAGAAACTACCTAGTTGTTAGAAGCAGAAGGTAGAGAGTGAAGGTAGTCAAGAGATATTTTTAGTTGGTAAAGGGAACCAGATTGTTATAACCCAGAAGGCTCAAGATTGTAGGCCTGTGTGGCGAATGGTCGGTAAGAATTTATTAATACTTTCCATGTATCCACTGTTAAGGAATTGCCAGTATCACCATTCCATACTCAAGCCTCTGGCTAAAACTGACCCCATCAAGGACACATCTATGGTAAAAATGCTGCACAACTGAGAAGCTCCCTCAGAACTTCCAGCAATTTTCCTATTGAGAAAGTCCTCCCATACTGCACACTACAGAATATCACAGTTATCATCTATGACCAAGGAAGTAGTTCATCTCTTAATAAGTCTTGGCAGTTAAATAAACTGCCACCAATTGTGTAGATTCACCACTGTACTACCATAGATCATTGAAATCCATTCCTATCCAAATTATACCTAAAAAAACCCCAAAACCCTATACGTGTTATAGACTGAATATTTGTGTTCCTCCACCCACCTAAATTCATATATTGAACCCTAACTCCCCAGTGTGGCTATATTTGGAGATGGAGCTTCTAAGGAAGTAACTATTGTTAAATGAGGTAATAAAAATGGAACCCTGCCCTGATATGATTAGTGCCTTTATAAGAAACACCAAAGCACTCTCTCTCTTCCTCCATCTTCCTTTCAACCTCCAGCCCCACCCCAGCACATTGAGGAAAGGCCATTTGAATACACAGTGGTAAGAGGCTGTCTGTTACCCAAGGCCCAAGGCAAGACTTCTCACTACACACCAACCTTGTTGGCACTTTGATCTCGCAGAACTGTGAGAATACACATTTCTGTTGTTTGAACCATCCAGGCTGTGGTACTTTGTTATTGCAATCTGATAAGACCAATACACTATCTCTATTATTACTAAATATTCCCTACTTCCTCATGTTTTCAGAAAATGTACTTCGTAGAATTCTATCACATGAGATACATTTCTCTAAACTTACAGGGAAATCAGATTCATAAAAGTGCTTTGTATCATTTACAATCATTTGCAGTCAAATTGCCTTGTAAAAATTATGCTTACCCTTGAAGAGGAATGTACTCTTGAGAGCTTTCAGCCCAACAGCCACTCAGCATTGCAGCAAAATAACTAGATCTGGCACTTAAAATGGCTCTAAAGGGACGAGGGAGGAAAAACACAGGTAAACACTTATATATTATGTAAAACATAATTTTTAATGAAACTCTTTATCTTTACTTTTAAAAATATGATTATTTGTCATGTTTGTATTCACTGATAGCATCATTATAATACAAAATATTTATACCTAAGTAGTTTTGATTGCTTGATTATAACATTAATTCCAATGTCCTTCCTATCTTTTAATTTTTCTCTCTTGAAATTCTTTAATTTTAATAAAAATTGGAATTATTTCCATTAAGAGAGTAATAAGTCATCTACAAATGGAGAAATAAAGACCAAAACATGTTAATTTCTTGAGGAAATACTGTATCAATAAGAAAAAGACTAGAACTCTCTAAAGGACCTGAATTTGAGTTCAGAGCTCACCCTAATTATGCTCGAGAATGGCTATATCGTAGGTTTGAGAAAATGCCAGTAAAGACATTTTCTTTTGAATTTCAGTTCTAACTTCTCAGATAAAATATTTGTTCATTCTTTAATTCAACAAGCACTTACTGACTTCTATTCGGTGCTAGGCAATACTTTAGATGCTGAAAATACAGATGTAAATGAGATACTGTAAAGAACAATGTTAGCAGAAGATGGGCTGAAAGAGTGGAGGAGGAGAGGGAGAAGAGAAAGACACCTTTGGCAATGGCCTACTAGATTGTCTCAGACCAGCCCTCCTGCTGGAAACAGCCAGGAAAATGGGCAAAATATATACCTTTAGAAAAAGAGAAAGCATGATTCGAAGGCATCAAAAAGCTACTGTGGCGGTGGCTTTTGAGACAAGTTATGAGAGAGAAGACAAAAGTTATGATTCAATTATTTAAGGTAACTTTTTCAATTGAGGCAACTGCCAAATCCAAAAACAAAAGCAATGGCTGAGAGGTTAAAAGCTGCGCATAGCTTCTAACAACCTTCACAGGCTTATAAGCACACAAATTGGAATTTGGTGTCTATCATAGAGGGGAGGCTTTGGTGGATACACGGGACTGCAGGTGGACTCTGAAGGGCTACACACTAGGAAAAAGAGTAAATGGGAAGTAGACAAGCCCTTATTAGAACTGAAGTCTAGCTTTGAATCAGCTGAGTCCCTGACTGGATCACAGTGATCTGTATCTACCCTAACTGCTGGCCAGAAGGAAAAGGAAATCTAGTCTTCATGAAAATAACTTCACCCAGAGCATCAAATTATTTTTATAAATTTTCAACAAAATGTCCAGTAATCATTGAAAGATAATCAGGAATAATAATCAACAACTAGAAAATAAAGGAATTTCATTTAAACTAGCATCAAATAAACAAAATAAACAAAAAAGCAATACCTCCACATTAAAAGCTATAAAACACTGTTGAGATAAATTTTAAAAGACCTAAGAGAGAGCTAAACTGCACTCATGGGTTTGAAGACCTAAAACTGTCAACATGTCCATTCTGCCTAAATTAACTTCTAGATTCCACACAATCTCGATCAAGATTTTTTAGTGGCAAATTTATTTATTTATTTCATCAATCAATCCTCATCTAAGGACATTTTTTAAATTATATTTTATTGATTATGCTATTACAGTTGTCCCAATTTTCCCCTCTTTGCCCCCTCCACTTGGCATCCCCCTTCCCTCCAGCAATCCCCCACCCCTTAGTTCATGTCCAAGGGTTGTGCATATAAGTTCTTTGGTTTCTCCATTTCCTATACTATTCTTAATATGCCCCAGTCTATTTTGTACCTACCAATTATGATTCTGAATCCCTGCACCACTTCCCCATTCTCTCCCTTCCCCCTCCCAGCTGATAACTCTCCAAATGACCTCTATATCTATGATTCTGTTCCTGTTCTGGTTGTTTGCTTAGTTTTGTTTTTTTTCTTTATGATTCTATTGATATGACATTCTGGAAAAGGGAAAACTATGGAGACAGTAAAAAGAATTGCCAGAGGTCTGGGAGGGGGAAAAGCTGAATAGTTCAATTATAAGAAATTTTTAGTTGAAATTATTCTGCATGATATTGTAATGGTAAAGGACAATATGCATTTATAAAAACCCATAAAATTTTATAGCACAAGTGAATCTTAGTGTATACAAATTAAAACAAAAATACTAGGAGGAGGACAGGTCAGGGGAATCTCATGATGAAATGCAGACTGTGACAAAAGAATGTAACTGTATTGCAAATATATGAAATAACCTAACTGAAGGCAATGAGCGAGAGAGGTGCTGGCCTAAATAACTTTGGAAATTGGTAGAGACTGTAAGAATAAAAGCGAAAGAACTATATACAAGCCACTGTACTCTAGTTGGTAAAGTTACTTCCTATGGAGGTATGGATTAACAATTCTGAAACTGCCATACATGAATACTGGAATTGAACAATTAAGTACTACATGTTGGATAATGAAGGCCAGGTTTCTCACTGCTATAGTGGAAGATTATGGACAATGCAAGAGCATAAGGCTAGGATGATCCATGTGGTAATAGATTAGTGTTGGAGACATCTATGTGAACTCATGGTTAGCTTAACATAAAGATGGATTCATAGAGAAATATTCGGATATGTGCATATATGCAGACTAATATATGTACATATATTTTCTTGCTTTGTCAGCTGAGAGGGCCTAAAAAAAATAGCAACAAGCACATCCAGTGTACAGATATTAGTTTCTAGTACCATTAGAATAAAAGTAACCAGGGTTCATCAGAGAAATGGTTGATTCTGGGACAGATGAGCCTAGACTATCTTTTAGAGTTAGAAAGTAAGAAAATGTTACATATACACACTGATGGCGGTGGGGAGGTTTATGTCAAAAACCGATTGCAATGAGAACAACATCAGCTAAATTCAAATTGGGGGACACTATACAAAACACTTGCCCAATACTCCTCAAACCATCAAGGTCATCAAAAACAAAAAATGTCTGAGAAACTGTTACAGCCAAGAGACGCTTAAGAACACAAAATCACTAAATGTATTATGGTATGCTGAATGAGATCTTATAATAGAAAAAAGACATTAGGCAAAAACTAAGGAATTCTGAATAAATTATAGACTTGAATTAATAACAATGTCTCAGTACTGGTTCATTAATTATAACAAATGCAATATACTAAGACAGCTCTCTATCTGTACCTATGTCTATCTATATTAATAGGGGAACTACATGTAGGGGTATAGGGAATTTTCTCTGTTCTCTTCTAAATTTTTCTGTAAATTTACAACTGTTCTAAAAATTATATATATTAAAAAAAAAATTAGGGATTCTGCTTCAACCTATGAGAGAAAAGTGTGGGCTTGCCTAGCCTCTATTAACAAGTAGAATAATAAATAAAATATGACACTGAAGAAAGGCAGTATAGGACTCTATTCCCTAAGAGAAGGAAAACAAATAAGATAAATCCTATAATCATGATCCTTTTCTTCCTGAAAATAATTTTTACATCATGGCACAGGGAGGACAAACAAGCAGAACCAGGTTGTCTTGCTGTGTTGAAAAGACAAATATAGGAGCCCTGGGAGGATAAGTCAGTCAGAATTTATGAGGCACATTACTATAGAAGAGAGAGTTTAGAAGAAAAAGCTATATAAATTAATGGGAGGGTCCCTTGAGCCTTTGTCTGGACATAATCTGAACATTGGGTGAAACTCCATGAAGCCAGGCAAAGAATAAAGAGCAGGGAGCTACAAGAGTAATACGCAGGGTTGGCAGACATTCAAGTTCCTACCAGCCAGACAGAATCAAATACTTGGGGCACTCAGAAAAGATCCCAGACGGATCACATCTCAGTAGAATAACTATACGACATTTAGAGCAAAGCTACTGTTGATCCATGCTAACAATGTTTAAAAAACAAGTTTCATAAGGGTAAAGCTGATTCATGATAACTTAATTGTATGCTAAAACAAAGTTCAACACTCTTTTTTGAAGAAAGGTAACAAAATTCAAACACTTAAAAACATAATACTCATAACATTCTGCATGTAATAAAAAATTATTAAGTACATGAAAAAGTGGCAAAATATGAACTATAACCAGGAGAACAACCATTTAATAGCAACAGACCAAGAAATGAAAGATATGGTGAAATTAGGAGACAAAGAATTTTTTAAAGCTATTATAGGTATGCTTTAGGGTTTTTAAATAAGAAACATAATGAAGAGAGAAACAGAAGGTGTATTTAAAAAAAAAACTTTTAAGAGATGGACTACATAGTATCTGAAATTTAAAAATTCATACATGAACCTAAAAGATTAGATACTAAAGAAGATCAGTGCACCTATGCACATAGTAATACAAATTATCCAAATAAATAAACTAAAAAGAAAAAAAGAAGCTAAAAAGTAAAATAAACTAAACTAATAAACTAAACTAAAAATAAAATAAACTAAAAAGAAAAAAAGAAGCTTAAGTGAGGTGTGGGACTAACATACATATATAATTGAAGTGCCATGTGGAAAGGAGAGAAAAAAGGAGACTGCAGACGAATGTGAAAAATATGATGGTTGTAAATTTTTCAAATTTCATAAAAACTACAAACCTGCAGATCAAAAAGCTCAATAATTCAAAAAGAGGGTAAACATAAAGAAAAGCACAAATGATCAAATTGCTGAAAACTCATTATAGAGAAATAAAATTAAAAAGCAGCCACAGAAAAAAGGCACAGCATATACTGACAAGCAAAGCTAGGCATGAACGCAGATTTCCTGTCAGAGACAATGCAAACCAGATAACAATAAAACTACATCTTGAAGGCACTGAAAGAAATAAAATATTGCCAACTTGTAATTTTGTACCCAGCAAAATTATCTTTCAAAAATGAAAGCTAAATGAAGACTTTTTTAGATAAATAAAAGCTGAGAAAAGTCATTGTCAGCTGACCTGTATTACGGAAAATTTTAAAAAGTTCTCAAGCTGAAGGAAAATTGTAACAGAAATGTGGAACTACACAAAAGACAGAAAATGCTAGAAATGTGGGGAAATATGAAATACTTTCTTCCTCATTTTAAAAAGAACTTAAAGTTAATTATTTAAAAGAACAATTACAATTTATAGTGGAGTTTAGAATATATAGAGAGAAATGAGGTGACTTCCTGTCAAAATGGAGATATAGGTAAGCACGCCTTGCCACCTTGCACAACTACAGCAAAAATTACAAATAGGCTACAAAACAAATATTGCCCAAAATTCTAAGAAAATCGAGCTGTATCGAAGTCCAACAGCCAAGGATTTAAAGAAGCCACATTCCTCCAGACAGGGAGGAGGGGCGTGGAGAGTTAGAGAGGTAGAGAGACGTGGAATAAGCAGTCCCACATCCACTTGTGGTGGGTAAAAATCAGGAGGGATACCTCGGAGTGAGGGATCCCAGCCCCAGACCAGACCACCCAGCCCAGGGTTCCAGCACTAGGAAGATAAGTCCCCATAACTTTTGCCTATAAAAACCAGTGGGGGTTGAGACAGAAGAAGAAACTGTGGGATTCTCAAGAGACTCCTCTTAAAGGGCCTGCAACAGACTTAGGACTCACCCCCTCTGGCATTCAGCACCAAGGAAACAGCTGGAAGGGCACCAGTGGCATACGGGGAGAAACTGAAGTTAACTGGCCACAGGGCAAGTGCCAGGAGACAACCTCCTCCTGGGCAAAAACTCCAGGGGCCAGGTAGTGGGCACTGTCCCTTTTCTGAGCCCTTCCCCACACAAAGCCAGAGAGTGGTGACAACATATCTGAGACTCCATCAACTTGGTTCACAAAGGTTGCCCCACCCTGGTGATTACCGAAGGCTTGCCCCATCCAACTTACAGGTACACTTTTCTATAATATGCCATCCTCCTAAGACAGGAAGGCAAAGTAGTTCTCTACCTAATACTAGAAACAAACACAGAGGCTGCCAAAACGAGAAGACAGAAACATGTATCAAATGAAAGAACAGATCAAAACTCCAGAAAAAGAGCTGAACGAAATGGAGATATGCAATATATCAGATGCAGAGTTCAAAACACTGGTTATCAGGATGCTCAAGGAACTCAATGGGTACTTCAACAGCATAAAAAAGACCCAGGCAGAAATGAAGGTTACCTTAAGTGAAATAAAGAAAAATCTACAGGGAACCAACAGTGGAGAGATTGACACCAAGGATCAAATCAATGATTTGGAACATGAGGAATAAAAAAGCATTTAAAAAAATGAGGATAGGCTAAGAAGCCTCTGGGACATCTTTAAACGTACCGACATCCAAATCATAGGGGTGCCAGAAGGAAAAGAGGAAGATCAAGAAATTGAAAACTTATCTGAAAAAGTAATGAAAGAAAATGTCCCTAATTTGGTGAAGGAAATAGACATACAAGTCTGGGAAGTACAGAGTCCCAAACAAGATGGACCCAAACAGGACCACACCAAGACACATCATAATTAAAACGCCAAAGGTTAAAGATAAAAGGAGAATCTTAAAAGCAGCAAGATAAAAGCAGAAAGTAACCTACAAAGGAGTTTCCTAAGGCTATCAGCTGATTTCTCAAAAGAAACTTTGCAGGCTAGAAGGGACTGGCAAAAAGTATTCAGAGTTGTGAAGGGAATGACCTACAACCTAGATTACTCTATCCAGCAAAGCTATCATTTAGAATGGAAGGGCAGATAAAGTGCTCCCCAGACAAGGTAAAGCTAAAGGAGTTCGTCATCACCAAGCCCTTATTACACGAAGTCTTAAAGGGACTTACCTAAGAAAAAGATCAAAACTAGGAACAATAAAATGACAACAAACTCACAACTATCAACTGAACCTAAAAAACAAACAAAAAAACTAAGCAAACAACTAGAACAGGAACAGATTCCAGATTCACAGAAATGGGGATCACATGCAGTGTTATCAGTGGGGAGGAGGAAGGGAGAGAATGGTGGAAAAGGTACAGGGAATAAGAGGCATAATTGGTAGGTACAAAATAGACGGGGGGGGGGGTGTTAAGAATAGTATAGGAAATAGAGAAGTCGAAGAGCTTAAATGTAAGACCCACAGATATGAACTAACAAGGGGGCCATGACTGGAGGGAATGGGGATACCAACTGGAGGACAAAGAAGTAAAAAATGGGACAAGTATTAATAACATAATCAACAAAATATACTTAAAAAAACAAATAAAACCTTCAAAAAACACTAAAAAAATTGTATTGCATGTGTACACATACACAAAATACAGCTTTCAACAGTATGACAAAAGTGAAAATAGCTCTGGCTAGTGTGGCTCATTTGGAGTGGCTCTATTAATATCAAACAAAACACTTCACGATGAAGAATGTTATCTGTGGAAAAGAGTGATATGTCATAATGAAAATAGAGTCAATTCAAGAAGAGAAAATAAGAATCCTGAACGTGTGTGTACCAAACAACAAACCTCCAAAATACATGAAGCAAAGACTGACAGAACAGAAGGGCAAAACAGATAAATTTGCAATCATATCTGGAAACTTCAACATTCTCAGTAATTAACAGAACAAGTAGACAAAAAAAATCAGTTAAGGGTATGGAAGACTTGATCAGCATTATCAACCAACTTACCATTTATAGTCACTCTACCCCAGTATAGCAGAACACACATTCTTTTCAAGTACATGTGTACCATTCACTAAGATGGATATTCTGGGTCATAAAACATGTTTCAAATTTAAGTGAACTAATACAGAATATGTTCTATGACCACAATGGAATTAAATTAGAAATTAATTACGGAAAAATATCTGGACAATTTTCAAATATTTGGAAGTAAAGAATACATCCAAATAATCCATGGATCAATGAGAAAAATTAGAAAACAAGTTTACTCAAATAAAAATAAAAATATAATATACCAAAACTTGTGGAATGCAGTTAAAGCAGTGCCTAGACATAATTTTTTAGCTTTTAAATGCTCATGTTAGAAAGGGTTTCAAATCAATGATCCAAGATTCCACATTAAGAGACAATAAAAAGAAGCATACATCACAGTAAGCAAACCTCTAGCAAGCAGAGGGAAGAGGAAAAGAAATAGATTCTGACAATCAAGTGAAATATTTAATTCACTAAGTTTGCGATGGAATTTTTATTTTTCTGTAAGAGGACAAAGACGTTAACCTTAGAGTATGATTGAACCTATACAAACAGATGAAAAATATTAAGCAGTCTACAATTCTTTCCTCGAGCATGGAAAGCTAAAATTTAAAAATAGTTTTAAATTATAAAAGTAATTTTTCCTTGTGATAAACCCTAGTACAGAATCTTAAAAAGTGAACATTTTAAGTCTATAGAAATTACCACCATTAACAATTTATTGGATGGCCTGCCAGACCTTTTCCTATGGCAGTCTTTTCTAATACACCAATTATGTTGAATTTTAATAATCTGTCTGATCCTCTGCACTTCATTCTTTGCTTCTGTATGACTCTCAATCTCAGCACAAAACATAGTACCTGGCATATAATAAGTGCTCATTAAATAATTTTTAACTGAATTTATTGGGGTGACATTGGTTCATAAAACCATACAGGTTTCAAGTAGACAACTCAACAAAACATCATCTCCACACAGCTTCATGTGCCCATCACCCCAAGCAAAGTCTTCTTCCATTCCCATTCCCCCTTGCCCACCTCCACCTACCCTAAACACTTCTTAATGAAGGATATTATTAGAATTCTATCCCTCCATCTATTTACTTTATCTGACCATACCTAATGGTAAAGATATATAAATATATAGTATGTCATGATTTATACATGTGGCTAATCACAAGAATGCATCTCTTTGATCTTTGTATAACTGACCCTATACAGCCCAGCTACAGCACTCTGAAATCTATACCACATTGGTCCCAAGGCCACCTTCTCACTGGCTGTTCCCTGGCAGTGATTGAGCACATCAGGGATACTAAAGTAGTCCTGTTCCTGGGAGATGGGGTTGCTCTGACAGGTAATTTTGGCTTGGAAACTTTCCACCAGTCTGTCCAACTTTCCTCAGAACTGCACTGCATTTTAAGATGCTTCTACCCAAGCTTCCTTCCTTTTCTTTCTCCTTCACTCAGGGCTAGATTAACATTTCAGTTCAACAGCTCTCCTCGCCATCTCTAAATTCCTTCCCATGTTCTCTCACATGCACTTACCCTAATAAATTTCTCGCAAGTCTAATCCTATCTTTGTGTCTGCTTTTCAGAAGACTTAAACTATCACAGCATGTTAGCTATTTCCATCTAAGTAAGACTAAAAGCTCTGAGGCTTAAACAATTACCCTCACCCTAAGACATAACTTAGAAAACATTCCCACTTAATTAGAATACAAGTCTCAGTTTAAAAAATAATGTAGATGGCATGGTATATTAAAATTTTTTGCCAGGTTATTCATTTTCCAGCATGTCAAAAACTATTTTCCCCTTTTGATTAAATTTAATTTCAACTGACAAGGCTGCTTCCGGCTCTCTGCTGAGATGCCCTAATTTCCCCTTTGCTCTTGCTTTAGTACATTGCTATTCAATACTTCCTGATGTTAGCTGAACTAGATTCACTACTCCAGGTAGAATAATGGTCTGGATTACTCAGAGAAGCTCTAAAGAAGGAATTTTTACCAGGACTATTTTCTAAAGTACTCTCATTTCCAAGAATATATTTTTCCTTTTTATTTTCACATACCTTAATATGGGTTAAATCCGGAGTAGTGAATCCCAACTTTGTGGAGCTCTCACTATTATCCACTCCACTTCTTGGCAAATATTTTAGAGAACATAAACTTTAAAAAAGGAAAGTTAGCTTTCTCTTGAGACATTCACTTTGACATCCATTGACTAGCTTTCATAGGATTAGATTTTCCTAAGTTAAAAAATTATTTGTCAAGTGTAGAGGATGCCCTATTATCCAACACAGTTAGGACTGATAGTTGCTTGGGTAATCAAAACAACAGGAAAGAATTTTAAAAATAATTTTTATATGTCATAATCATTTTATTCTAATTTAAAATATAAATATGCATTCAGTCACGAATCTTTCATTGTAAGGCCAATCTTTTTTTAATGTGGGTTCATGAATTGGAGCCTCATATGTCTTGCAAAAACTATACCCATATATGCTCTCTAGGATTTCTACTAAACTGTGCTAAGGTGAAGAAGAAATTTTAAAATTTTATGAAGCAGTCTGAACTATAGAATTATTTTAGATTTTAACTTCTCCTCAAACTTTTATAAGGTTTCATCTGTACTGAATTTAGTAGCATTTTAAAAGTGCCTCTCCTTTATCAAATTTTTCCCAAGCATTCAGTTTAGTTTTCACTAGAACAGTAACTCTCTCTTTTCACATTTAATATATCATTGGTTTACATGATATTTCATTAAGTTATGCCATCAAAATAATAAATTCAAATGGCATTAAATAGGTTTGATAACCCAAGTGACCCCTGGAAGACACAAACTCAGTAACAGGAATGGAAATATGTGGGTATACTAGAGAATGGCCTCCTATGCCTTGAGAGGTCTACCAAACATGTTGTTAGAAGGTTCTACAGAGAACACCTAAAGAGCTATCTTGTCAAGTTTAGTTAAGGAGCTTCTGCAATACAGAGGTGGTTTGTTTCCTTTCAGGCACCACGTGCCTATTGCTTTGCCAATCGCAACTGCCCTCAAACACCTGTGACCAAAGAATTTTACCTCTTTTCCCTTATTGTTCCCACACATAATTTATCATTATTTTAAGCCTCTCAAGTGGACAGCATTGACAATTTGTCACTAATAATTAGTATTATGACATTAGTAACTCACTTTATTGTGTGGTAATTTGGAATTTTATTATAATTATTTCATTAAAGCTTGTTGGCAAACCTAGTAAGAGAGAGAACAGCAAACTTTTTCTGTAAAGCACCAGATAGCAAATATCTGACATAAATACAGGTTCCTGTTGCATAATCTCTCTGTTTTTGTTGTTTTATATTGTAAAAAGGACCACTATTGGGATTTGGGCCATGGTTTGCCAACCCCTGCTATAAGGTAAGGTACAATAGGCAATAATGTGCCTCCCTTCCAAATATCTAATAAATATTCATAGCAACTAACATTTCCTGAGAGTTTACAGTATGCCAAGTATTGTTCTAAGTGTTTTGTGTGCATTATGATTCAATCCTCACAGTCATGCTATGCTATTAATTACTATTGTTATTCCTTTCATAGACAAAGAAATTAAGACCTGGAGAGATTAAGTAACTTCTCAACCATTCTGTAAATGGTGGAATCAGAATCTAAACTCAGAAAAGACTGACTTCTGAATTATTACTCTATATGCTTCTGAAAAAGCTTTCAGCTGGCGTACCCAAGAATATATAATTAGTGATATACTCCAGATTAGAACATTGACCTCCTGACTCAGTGACTACATACTAAATAGTCAAAGAAATCTGCATTTTTAAGAGAGATTTAACAATGTTTTAACCCAATGAATGAACATCTAATGGTATAATATCAGGCACTGAAAAGAAAGGTATTTTGGAAGGGATATCAGACCTGGAATGTCACAAAGCTAAAATTTTGAATCATTGTTCTGCTTTTTCAAAAAAGTAGCATAAATGAATCTTAACTATAGAACACAGAAATGTAAAAAATAAATTATCTTAAAAATGTAACAGATTCCATTCCTCTCAGAAAGCAGTAAAACAATATATAACAATATAAAATGGGAGATCAGCAACAGAGAAGGTCAGATAGGTGCTTAGGGGTAGGCTGAAGATGACAGGAGGAAATACAAGCAGAGAGAAATGTACAATATCTAGATGGTATTCATCTGGTGATGGAGAGTAATTCAAGCAGAAAAGTAATGTTACAAAGATCCACGACAAGGAGTATAATGTGTGGTAGTGTCCCAGGAAGTAATTCAGAAAAGTAGTAACATAACTAACAAATGGGATCAATGAACTTTAATAGGTCCTCCTTTTATAATAATCTCCCTCCCCTCAAATAAAAAGAGCTCTCTTCATTTCTTCCTTGAACAGAAGTATTGGAATTAAACAGGACAACAAAGATGTGGGAAGGGGTGGATATGTATGCCTCAGAGAGGAAAAGCTCTGTGTAGATGGAAAGAAGCGTAATTAATGAAACTTTCCATGGAGGCGTAATGCTGTCTCATTCTTTCTTGGATTAGAGGAAAATATAAACTTTTCAAACCACATTTCTCATCTTGCCCCACATAACTAGAGGGCATACAGGCTGTTCTATGGAAAAGCTTATAGCAAAGGCCTATCACCTGGATGATGATAGCAAATACTTACATAGTAGTTACTATATGCCAGGTACTGTTTAAGTAAACACTTTATATGAAATAAGTAATTTAGTCTGCACAATCACCCTGTGATATGGGTACTTTCATAATCCCTGTGTTTGATAAGGACTCTGAAGCACAGAATGGTTAAATGACTTGCTTAAATGCACACAGCTCAAAGATAGTGGAGCTAGAATTCAAACCCAGTTAGACAGGTTCCACATGGTCCACATACTCTTAACTGCTCTGTTATAAATAACTTGTTTGGCTTAATTGTGCCATCGCAAGCAAGTGATTGGCATCAAACTGTTTTGCAGCATATAAAGGGCTCCAGGCACTGGGCTGGGGATCAAGGTGATGACTGGATAGAGCAACTAGCAACTGGAGAGAGATTCTTGGGAAAACTGAGGTATCAGGGATGTTTTTGAGGAAGGAACTTGAATTTGAGAGGAATAAGTGGCTCAAAGGAAAAACTACCTCACTACCATACAAATTTATACATATTAAACTAGCAGTCTAAACTGTTCTAAAATTTGCGACCTAAACCAAATGTACTTCTGATCATAAGTCCTGGTCTTTGTGAGTACTTGCACTGATCTTTCAATATATAAGTACACATAATTTAAAAATTAAAGCAGGCACATTACAAATGAATTTTCAGCCATAGTACTAAAGTAGGATAAATGCTGACATTGATCTAGCAGAAAGTTCTATGTTGGGTTTTATACTACATTACATGAGTATGTGTTTTCTAAACTATTGACATAATATTCCTTGAACTGAATAATAAAATTAATATGTACTAAACAGAGAGATGTTTGAGTCGGGACTACGAAGGTAATCTTGGGATTCAGAATTTGTCAATTTGCCATTGTAACTCAGGCATTCACATTATAGGGGTGTCAGAAGGAAAAGAGAGGGGGCAAGGAATTGGAAGCTTATTTGAAAAAATAATGGAAGAAGAAAACTTCCCTAACTTAGAGCAGGAAAGAGACATACAAGTCCAGGGACTACAGAGAGTGCCAAACAAGATGTACACAAAGAGGCCCACTCCAAGACCCATCATAATTAAAATGCCAAAGTTTAAATACAAAAAGAGAATATTAAAAGCAGCAAGAGAAAAGCAGATAGTTACCTACAAGGGAGCTCCCATAAGACTGTCAGCTGATTTCTCAAAGAAACTCTGCAGGCCAGAAGGGAGTAGCACGAAATATTTAAAGTGATAAAAAGCAAAGACCTTGAACCAAGATTACTCTATCCAGTAAAGCTATAATTTAGAATTGAAGGACAGATAAAGAGGTTCCCAGACAAGAAAAAGCTAAAGGAGTTCATCATCACCAAACTAGTATTATATGAAATGTTAAAGGGTCTTCTTTTAAAGAAGAAGATCAATATGAACAATAAAATGGCAATAAATTCATATCTATTAACAATTAAACCTAAAAAATAAAATAAACAAGAAGAACAAAACAGAATCACAGATACAGAGAACGTTTTGATAGCTGCCTGATGGGAGGGGATTAGGGGAAATGGGTAAAAAGTTGAAGGGATTGAGAAGTACAAATTGGTAGTTATAAAACAGTCATGGGGATGTAAAGTACGGCATAGGATATAAAGTAGCTAAAGAACACATGTCCATGATCCACGGCCATGTACAACAGTGTGGGGATTGCCTGAGGGAGGGAGTGGCGGGGGCTGGGAGGGAGACAAAGGGGGGAAGATTGGGACAACTGTAATAACATAAACAATAAAATATAATTAAAAAAAGAATTTGCCATTGTAACTCATGTAAGGGCACTAACAACAAAGTAGGAAAACTTAAACCAGATCCTCTTGAAATATATTGTCAGGAAGTTGCCCAATTAATATGCTTATTTTTTATTGGTAGACGAATACAATAAACCAGAAATGTGAAGAAGAGGTCCTGGAAAACAAATACAATATTTGTACATCCAGTTCTTAAAACACAGTCCATTGTCAAGCTGCACACAAAAAGAGGCCTGATATAGACACTGTCTGAGGACATATTGCAAATGGTCATAGGGTCCTGCTTTCCCTATGATAACGATAGTCTTAGGACTCTCTAAGTATTACTTTGGTAGGATGCCCATATTGTGTCAAGAAAAACCTGGACAAAAAAATAAATTGTTTATTTTTAAAATAAAATTGTGTGGGTTCTTCCCCACCAAAAAGAAACACACACACACAAACCATTAACTAGGAAATATATGAGTATATCCATGTTATAGAAAACATATTGTTAACTATACTGTAACTATTGTATATAGTATTACACTGTATTTTATTATACATAATGCAGATTTTATAAAAATTAGGGAAGTGTATATATGTGTATACATATAATTAAAAACATATGTTCCCTGAGAGAACAGTTCAAATTATGCATGGTAAATAGTCTGGATGAAACTGGCAATCCTCAAATTTTGCAATTTAGTGCTGTCAATTAACTGGCAAAACCAGTATGATTTCTGAAAGCACAAACATCACTACTGTTTGGCTTGATGGATTCCTGAAATCTAAACCCACTGCTAATACTGTTCAGGCAGTGCACCCATGAACCTTGAAGACTGCTTCTTGCCATTGTAAACAGTCTCGATCTTCCTCTTCAGGAGCACCAGAATAACTTACCAACATTCTAACTGAAACACAGAGAGGGAAAGAGAAGAACTGTCTGGGTTCCTCAGTTTTCTGGTTCTAATTCTAGGCCATTGTGAGGCCCAGCTACACTTCTTTACCTTGAGTTCAATAGAAAAATCTGTATTTCTTATTATTTTTTTCCTTCTTTTAAGCAGATTTTACTTAGTTGCAAAAAAGAACCTGACCAAAACAGGCAGCAGGCCTTAATTTGAAATCTAAAAGCCTGGAATGTCTAAGGAACCCAATTTTAAAGCAGGAGAATTTTTTTTTAAAGTACATTGAAATATTAAACCTCGTAATCAGTGTTATTCGTGAGAATCATCCATTCTAAATGACTCAGCCAAAATGCATTCACAGAAAATACATGTCATTCATGTGGAAATAATCATTCTCAATACTACAATGCCTGTGAAAACAAAAACTGTATTTAATTACATTTTCTGTGACCGTGGCTTTCAAACCTATTTTAGGCAACAGAATATTTTCTTTTAGTGAAATCTTAGGTTCATGCCCAATGCAAATCATAGATCTGCTCTGGCTGAAGCATGTGCACCCAGGGTAGGGGCATGTGGGCATGTATGCAATGCAGACAGAAAATCCTGCCTCATGTCCAGCCTCTTCCCTGTCAGAGACCCCCTGAGGCATCACCAGGAAAACCCTGTGGCCTATGTGAATCATAGCTTAAAAGCCACTGGGCTAGAAAAAGATAGTCACCCTTTTTTTAAATACTATAAACTATCACAACCAAGACACCAAATCATGCCTATTTACCTGTGAGTTTTAAAGCTTTTTCCATCAACATAAATATCAATATCTGGGCAACAATGTTTCACATAAAGTTTCAGTAAGTCTTCTCCTAATTCAGATGCAGGTTCCAAGTCATAAATATCTTTAAAAGAGAAAAGGAAGACTAAAATTAGTCTCTTTAATATTAGAAATATCCTTAAAATGTGTGTTATAATACTAACAAGAGGTTTTTCCACATGGTTATATTGATTAGCCTCTGGAAAAGAGCAACATTGACTGAAATATTTAAGTGGTAAATTAAAAATAAAATAACATTTGCCCTGACTGGTGTGGCAAATGTTAGGCAGTTGGTTAGGCATCAGTCCACAAAGTGAAAGGTCATCGGTTTGATTTCCAGTTAGAGCACCTGCCAGGGTTGTGAGTTTGGTCATTGGTTGGGGGTGGGTACAAGGGGCAACTCATTGGTGTTTCTCTCTCGCATCAATGTTTCTCTGTACTTCTTTCTCCCTCCCCCACTCTCTAAAAATAAATTTTAAAAATCTTTAAAAAATGAAATAAAACAACATTTAAAAAACATCTATACTTTCTGCTTGGAAATAAATATTTCCACTTATAGTTAAATATATGTATACCTTTAAATATAGATACACATTTAAATATAGGTAATGTTATCATAAAAATTATGCACCAAAATTGAAGCTACTGCATGAACATCTGACTTAGAAAGTTAGAAAATTTTCCAGTTTTGGTATTTTTCATTATTTAATTCCTTCCGATTCCTGATTTAATGGCTAGAATGATGTGTGAACCAACAGAAATTCAACTGAAATCAATAAGATTTATAGAATGCTGAGTTAATACAATACACAGAATGGAGAAGTATACAAAATAAATATTTTATAAATTATCTCTACTTCAAAAGACTCACAATGTAGGCAGTAGGAAATAAAATATAAAATGTTTATTTATTTCTGTGTGTGTGTGTGTGTGTGTGTGTGTGTGTGTGTGTAAGGAACCGTGAGGCAAGGTATGCAGTTAAGCAGATTTAGGATTAAAGAGTTTGAACAACTGTGTGTGGGGGGATGGGGAACTATGGGTTATAAAAGTGGTCTCTAGTTGTCTGGTACCTGGCCCTGGAATGATTAGGGCAAAGGAATTCGAGGTCTGTCCAGAAAGTATCCAGCCACATACTATGAGAAATTGAGACATTTATTGAAGATACATGACACAGGAAGCATTGGACATAGGACAATGACAACTCAGTCCCCTTCAAAGTAGGTACCTCGGGACCTCACACAATTCTCCCAATCACCATCAGCTGCTATGTCATATTTTCCTGAATCTCCATCAATGGTCTGAAATCTCTTCCCTTTCAAAGGTGATTTTAATTTTGGGAAAAGCCAGAAGTTGCAGGGTGCCAAATCTGGGCTTAAGGGGAGCTGAGTCACCTGGTGATTTGATGTTGTGCAAAAAAAACTCTGCATGAGATGTGATGCACGAGTGAGACATGATGTATGAGTGGGCGCATTGTTGTGATGAAGCTGTCAATCACCAGTTGCCCATAGCTGTGGCCTTCTGAATCATCTGAATAGTTTCCACAGAGGAATGTTCAAGCTTAACACAAAATTTGATGCAGATTCGTTGCTCTACTTGCTCAGTCATTTTGAATGTGATGGCCACATAGTATACATGCTCACTCAATGGCATCTACCACCCCTAGTGACTAGTACAGTGAAGTTGTCATGGTTTGCACATATGCATTCCAGTCCACTCTCCTAGGCTACCAGGTTACATCGATGTCATGCAAACTGTTCTTGTTTTATTAACAATGCCTGTACTTTTTCTGGGCAGATCGTATATATATATATATATATATATATATATATATATATATATATATATATATATATACACACACACACACACACATATATATGAAAAACACTACACTGTATATTATGGCTTTGTCAGTCCTAAACTTTTATCAGTACATCTGATAAGTATCAGTCATGGGGGACAGATTCCTACTAACCAAATTTACAAATTAAACATTTATAAACCAGAATGCCAATATTGGTTCTACTATCAAAAGCGACCTATAATCTGACCCCTGCTCAATGTCTCCACAGCTACCACCCTAGTCCAAGTCATCATTGCCTTGCAACTGGATGTCTGCAAAAACTTCCTAATAGGTTTCCCACTCTTGACACCCCCAGTCTATTTTTTAAATCTTTTATTTATTGATTTTAGAGAGAGAGAAGAGAGAGACAGAGAAACATCAATTTATTGTTCCACTTATTTATGCATTTATTGGTTGATTCTTGTATGCGCTCTGGCAAGGGATCAAACCTTGGTGTACCAGGACAACGCTGTATAAACAACTGAGCTTCCCAGTCAGGGCCCCCACGGTCTATTTTTAACAAAGCATTCAGAAGCATGAACTGGCCCATGCCAGTTCAAAACCATCTGGCTCTCTCTCTTTCTTTTAAAGCAAAGCCAAAGTCTTACAATGGCTTACCAGGTCCTACAACATCTGACTCCTTATTATCTCCCTGACCTCACTACCTACTCTTTTGCTTATTTCCACACTGAACTCTTTCTAATACCTCCAAATGGCAGGTTATGTTTCTATGTTAGGATATTTTCATGGTCATTTCTTCTGCCTTGAGCTCTCTTCTCCCAGATAACCACTTGGCTAACTTTCCTATTGCCTTTATTTTCATTTTTTTTAAAAATTTCTTTTATTGTTGTTCAATTACAGCTGTCCCCATTTTTCCTCTTACTGCCTTTAAATCTTGGTCTAAATGTCACCTCTTCAATAAGACTGACTCTGACCACCCATCTATAATTATAACTCCCATCACTGGTACTCTGTTGGGGAGAAAAAAAATTCCTTTTCTCTTCCAGGTTATTTCAGCTGGTCTAATAATTACATCAACATGAGACAGGTTAACAAGAGAAAATAAACAAATGTATTTACATATGTATACATGGGAATACCACATACATGAGAGGTTCAGAGATAGAAAGGTAAAATGAGTTTAAAATGACAGTCTGAGCTAAGGAATGAAATAAACTGCTTGGAGCTTTAGAGGAGAGAACGATAATTAAAGGGATGATAAGAAGAACAGATGTTCAAGAATTAGATGTTTGCCCTGCAACATAGATAGGTCATAAAAAGTTATTTCTTGCAGTGGCTGGTGTGGCTCAGTGGATTGAGTGCCGCCCTGTGACCTGAAAGATCGCCGGTTAGATTCCCATCCCACTCAGGGCATATGCCTGGGTTGCAGGCCAGGTCCCCAGCTGGGTGTGTGTGACAGGCAACCAGTTGATGTATCTCTCACACATCGATGTTTCTCTCCCTCTCTTTCTCCCCCCTTCCCCTCTCTCTGAAAATAAGTAAAATCTTTTTTAAAAAGTTACTTCTGATAATAACTCTTTTTATAGGCAAGGCCCACAATTTAAACTGTTCAAGGGAGAGATAAAAGTTTCTGTTAAGCCAACAGAGTCTCAACTGCCTTCAGCTCAAAATAATCCACATGCCAAAGCGCATTTTGGGGATGCCTGTTCTGAACCCCTTCAACTCCCAACCACTGCTTTCTGTGTCTTATTTTTTTTACAGCATGTCACCTTCTAACTTCCTTACTATGTTTGTCTATCTCCACCCCACCTTACCTTCTTTAATTATAATGTAAGTTCCAAAAAAGTTGGAAGTCCATTTTAGTCACTGAAGTATCCCTCAGATCTAGAACAGTATTTGACACATAGTAGGCCCTCTATAAATATATGTTGAATAGATTATGTAATAATTTATTAAATTAATTATCTACATTTAATTTATAAATTAAATTAGCTACATTATGAAGATTTTTGAAGGAAAAACAAAAAACTATAACCAGAATTAGGCAGGGGAAGAGGGAAGATCCTACTATTTCTAGATACTCCTATACAAAAATTAAAGCACATAAATTAACGGGAGATACTCAGGAAAAATAGTCTTCATTTTGATGATTCAAAGATCAGAGTCTGATTTTTGACACAAAGGAAAAATCTAGAAACTTTTCAAAGGAAAACCAAGTGCCCTGGCCAAATGTCTCAGCTGAATTAGGCACTGTACTGATGCACCAAGGTTGCGGGTTCAGTCCCTGGTCAGGGCACATATACGAGTCAACCAATGAATGCTCTGATGAGCGGAACAACAAATCAATGTTTCTCTCTCTTATTTTCTCTCTCTCCCTTCCTCTCTCTCTCTAAAACCAATAAATAAAAGAAAAAAGAAAAAAATGAAAACAAATTAATCTGATAGATTGTTATCTATCTCAAGTTCCATTATGTATTCAAATAACCTACAAAACGTGAATATAATAAAAATATGTATTTGGTCTTTGTTCTCTGGTTCCTGGCAGAGAATTCCTAAAATTCTTGGCATTTTCTAAGTTATAGAAAAGTCTTTCAGTATTCATAAGCCCCTTTCAACCACACCTGAGTTTATGCCAATGAGGCGAGCTCTAGATGACCGGTAGATGACCCCCAGATGAACTCATGATGGGGGCTGGTCACCAGAAAGACCAAAACATGTGATTTGAAAGTGGGAACTCTCAGCCCTGAGTGGTGTGGCTCAGTGGGTTGGGCATCATCCTGCAAATCAAAAGGTTGCCAGTATGATTCCCAGTCAGGGTACATGCCTGGGTTGTGGGACAGATCGCTGGTTGGGGGTGTCCATTCCCAGAGCGGTACCAGGGGAAAAAAACCACAATCATAGAAACCCAAAACTCTATGTGCTTTAATTTGAAGTCACCATCCCACTCCACCCTAAGCTTATTCTGTTTATACTCCTTAAGCCTGCAAAATAGTACCACCCAAACTCCTTAAAGTGGCTTATGAGTAAGGTGACCACATGTCATGGTTAGACTGAGACAGTCCTAGTTAATGCCTGTTGCCATGGAATAATTACTAACAGCAATAACAATTTTTCACCTTTCACTCTTTCAAAAGGGTCCCAGATTGGACAATAAAATATAAGGTTATATAGGGCTCTTCATGATCTGGTTTCTACTTATCTCTAAAAGCAGATAAACTGCTTTTTCTTTTAGGACTCAATTCAGACATCATTCCCTCCATACAGTTTTCTCTGGAAGCTTGAGTCCAGGTAACATGTGCCCTATTTGTGTCCTCATCACACTTACATAACCTACAAAAGACTGCAAAGAAGTTAATAAAATATGGACAACAGTGTCTGTTAAACTGGTAAGCATGGAGGGTTTCCATGGAGTGATAGAAAAAGTAATGAAAAGGCAGGGGGTTGAGGAGCAGAAGGGCTCTTTTAAGTTATATTTACAACTTGTTCGCCTGCTTTAATGGTTGCAGTGGGCCCATGGTAGGGCTCTAGACTAGAGTCAGGAAAAATGGGTATCAAATACCAGCTCTGCCAACTGGTCTATATGTATAGCCTTGGGAATGTCCCTTGCTCTGAGTCTTAGAGTCCTGTCTATAAAATCAGTCTGTAACCACTTTTTTCTTAGGGTTATCTGAGACTAAAGGAGAGAAAATATACGAATGGATTTATCTCAAACCTAGAACAAACATTCATTCATTCACTCACCATAACATAATTAGGTATGGTGAATATATATCAGAGGATTCTGACTGGGCTTCAATCACTTTATTAGTATTACTGCACAAAACTTTAGTAACAAAACCCATTAGTTAACTGACGTTTTCATATAAATACATTCAATTCTGCTGTAACACTTGTTTTCAAAACATAAATGTGATCCAACACAATTGCTATATTAGGGGACAATCTGAGCATAACGTGAAATTTGCATTTGCTTAGGTACAAGTTCAATATATGAAACATACAGAAACACCTAAAACATCTACTAGATACCTCAGTTCACTCTGTTACGAGCCACACCCATTCATATCTGGTTTTACAAATTTCCACCTTATTTTAGATGAATTTCAACCAATATTTATGAGATCATTTTCTATTAATATATTTGTGATTCTGTATGGTCTGGCCTTTCAGAGAAGAACACAGGCAAATCTGGATAAAAGATTATTAAACAGTAAACATGCCTTAGAAGCAAGAGATAATGTGATGCCCCAAACAGACTTAGAGGCTTTTCTCACCCCTAAATTGTAAAAGAACCACTGGGTTCTATTGCTCTGGGTTCTATTGCCTGCTGCTGATAAGAACCATGACTCCCAATACCAGTCTTATGAAAAAGAAAGGAACCATTTATTCAAAAGCTATACGGGTTTAGAATAGTGGCAAAATTCTGCCATAAAATCCCAAAGACCCTTTAGAAATTAAAGGATAGCCATAACCACATAGTCCTGTCTCCCCCTGTCAAACCAGGTCAGTCAGAGGTACCATCTCTCAAGAAAAGAAAGAGAAATCTGCAGCTTAGTTGGGCAGGTTCCCATCTGTATTTAGGCTTCTTCCAGTCATCTGTACTCAGCTATGCTCCTGCTCTGAATCCAAAACCGCATGGCCTCTCCTCATGGTGGGCCGGAGAGGAGTCCTTCTGCATACTTCCAAACCATGTGGCCAGGACTCTGCACTGCTGCTACATGGTCAAGCGGCTTCTCCTTCTCAAGCCACATGGTTGAGGGAGCAATGGCTGCCCCAAACTTGGGTTTAAATCCCAGCATGGATCTTCCTCTGTAACCCTATTTTTAACTCCTCTGACAATGGGTTACATCTGCCCTTCCCCAAATCTCCTGCCCTTCTGGGCTGCCATTGTTAGTCTGGCACATGTGGCCCCGTGACATGACCTAGGAACTGCCTCCTAGTAACTGGGGCACTGCCTCCCAGCTGCATCACAGGTTAGAGTCATGCCCATCAAACTGGCTCTGAAACAGGCAGGCACAGCTACTTAACATTACTAAAACACTGGTTAATTTCATTAGATGTACAAAGTAACTCTCAATGGCCCTGCTCCCTTCTGCTTCCCCCAGCCATGTTAGTGGGGGACTTTCCTATATTCCTGGCCACCCCAAGTTCTGAACACCTATTACAAAACCATGTATTTCCTTACATTCCAGGAGTGTGAAGGTACGTTCCTTTCCCCTCAACAGAGAAGATTTATTTACCTTCCAAAGTAAAGTTCTATCTGTCTGTCTCTCTGTCTATTCAGGAGGATGGGCAAATCTGCCAGTAGCCTATAAAAATCTCCTAATTTTGGTGCTCTTTTCTGTGGTGCAATCCCACTGCATCTGGCCCTCACCACATAGCCTTATGGGGACTGGGAGTTGAGAATTAGCACTAAGATGCTCTGTGAGTAATAAACAGTTTGTCTCTGATCCAGAGATCTTAAGATTCCTGTTATAATATTTAACATATCTATATATCTATATATTTATATCTTTAATATCCTCCTTCTGCCAGTTCAAAATAACTCACAAACTGCAACCCTTCTGACACCCACTTCCACAAACAAACCAAAGGTCCTTTTCACGGTCGAATGCCATATTTATTATAGTATTTACATATTTCTTTACCTTTTAACATGTTTAAAACTAAGCTACCATTTTCATTATGTTTCTATCTTTTTAAAATGTGTCACAAAAAAATTTTCAGCAATTTTGTGTCATGACAAAAAGTAATGGTGATTTTTGTGTTGCACGGTGTTCTTTAAGAAATGCATATATGTATTATAACAGAACTGATTCTATAATCTGGTAAGGCTGTACTGGCATAGACTGGAATAAGGATTATAACATGTGGAAACTTAAAAGGAGAGTTGTGAATTATGTGTATATTTATTCATAATAACTCCATCTCCCATTACTTGGGGATACTGAGAGTTGACCATGCTATTATTTTCCTTTACCCACAAAATTTACTTTCATTTACTTATTATAAAAAGAGCAGTAGAGCTGATTTTTGAAGTATGCTTTCTCTAATTATAGCAGGATGTACTTTCATGTCTATAAAATTTGTAAAAATCAACAAATAAAACGACTCACCACTGGATATAGAACTGTCCTCTTGATCATTGGTATCTGGAGTTTCATGCTTCAGTAGAGAATAATCAGGTGATTTTTTATCTAAGAACTCTGTAGATGGTCTTCCATCATTGTCAGTATACTTTTGAAAATTGAAGTCATGTTTTGTTTGTGGTACCCCAGTCTCTATTATCTTTTTCCTAAGAATTTCATTTTCATAGTTTTTTATGTTTCTGTTTGATGAGTATACAATCCTAAAAGACAAAATATAAAATATTTTTTTAAATAATGGCAATTCTTAACAGCTAGTTTCCTGTGTGCAGCTTTCATATACAACAACTACATAATTTTAAAACCATTTAAAGCCTGTACCAACAGTAAAAAAGTCAATGTAAAATAAAAGAAAGTTTAAAAAGTTGTCTACAAAAATTTTTTAATGTTAAAAATATAAAGCCAACACATTAGATAAGCTAGATGAAGTGGACAATTCCCAGAAAGGGACACACTACTAAATCTGACTTAAAAGAAACAGAATATTGAATTAGTAATCGAAAATATTCCACAAAGAAAAATCCAAGACAAGGAGCCTTAACTGGTGAATTCTACCAAATGTTTAAAGAAGAATTAACACCAATCCATCACAAACTTTTCCAAAGAGAATAAAGTACTTCCCAACTTATTCTGTGAGGTCTATATTATCCTGATACAAAAGCAAAAGCAGGCATCACAAGATATGAAAACCATACACCAAAATTCTTTACTAATAAAGATGAAAATATCCTCAACAAAATAATAGCAAACTGAGCCCAGCAACATATAAATAGAATTATACACCATGATTAACTGGGATTTACCTTGGGAAATCAAGGGTCATTCAACATACGAAAATCAATGTTATACATCATATTCTATGGTGTGAATATCTGTGTCTCACCTCCAAAATTCAAATGTTAAAAGTTAATGTTCAGTGTGATGGTATTAGGAGGTGAGACCTTCGTGAAATAATTAGGTCAGGAGGGCAGAGCTCTCTGGATGGGATTAGTGCCTTCGTAAAAGAAACTCCAAAGCGATTCCCTGCCTCCTTCCACCATGTGAGGGCACGCTAAGAAGTCAGCAGTCTGCAACCTAGAAGAGGACCTTCACCAAAACACTACCATGCCGGCACTCTGATCTTAGGCTTCCAGCCTCCAGAGCTGTGGGAGATAAATTTCTGCCTGTTGTTGATAAGTCATCTAGTCTGTGGTATTTTCTAATAGCAGCCTTAATGGACTGAGACATTATATCAATAGGACAAAACCTACATAATCATCTTAATAAATACAAAAAAATGCATTTGACAAAATCCAACACCTTATCATGATAAACACTAAGTGAATTAAAAATAGAAGGGAACATGTTCAACCTGATAAAGGTCATATTTAAAAAATCATAGCTGACATCATACTCAATGGTGAAAGATTGAAAGTTTTCCTTCTAAGATCAACAAGGATGTCTGCTCTCACCACTTCTATTCAATATTTAACTGGAGGTTCTAGCTGAGGCAATTAGGGAAGAAAAAGAAGTAAAAGGTATCTGGGTTGGAAAGGAATATATAAAGCGATCCATTTACAGATCACAAACGTATATATAGAGTCTAAATTAATCATCAATGGTCAATGATTTAATCATTTGTGCCTATGTAATGATGCCTCCATAAAACTCCTAACAGATGGCGTTAAAAAGCATTCAGGGTGGTGAACACATGAAAGTACTGGGAGAGTGATGTGCACAGAGAGGGCTTGGAAGCTCTGTGCCCCTTCCCATATATCTGGCTTTATTCATCTCTTCCATCTGGTTGTTCCTAAGTTATATCCTTTTATAATAAAGTGGTAATCTAAGTAGGTAAAATGTTTTCCTGAGTTGCATGAGCTGCTCTAGCAAATTAATTGAACATAAGGTGGGAGTCGTGGGGACTTCCAAGTTACAGCCAGTTAGCCAGAAAAATAGGTAACAACCTGGACTTGAGGCTGGCATCTGAATTGGTGAATATGAAGCAGTCCTGTCAGAATCAGCCTTTAACCTGTGGTATATATTGTCGGAATTTAGTTAAATCTAAGGACACCCAGTTGTGTCTGGATAATCTCAGAATTGCTTGGTGTAGGGAAAAACCCCTATACATTTGGTGACCAGAAGTGTCAGAACTAAAGTATTCTATGAGTAGAGTATTAAGAATGGAAGAGACACACAGGAGAGTGTTTTTACTTTATCGTGTCCAGATAATCCAATGGGTAAACAATAGCCTCTTCAAAAAACTGGTGCTGGGAGGACTTCTGGCCAAGATGGAGGCGTAGGTAGATACATTTTGTCTTCTCACACAACCAAAAGGACAACAACAAATTTAAAAACAAAAAATAACCAGAACTGCCAGAAAATCAAACTGTATGGAAGTCCGACAACCAAGGAGTTAAAGAAGCATTCATGGAAACAGGTAGGAGGGGCGGAGATGGGCAGCTGGGGCAGAGAAAGCACGCAGCAAGGCTGTGGCTGGTGGAATGGGTAGTCCCATATTTGCAAGCGGATAAACCGGGAAGGACAACTGAGGAGCGAGACAGACCGTGCAACCGAGGGTTCCAGCGTGGGAAAAGAAAGCCTCAAAACCTCTACCAGTAAAAATGTGTGGGGTTTGCGGCGGTGGGAGAAACTGCCAGTTTCACATGGGAGAGTTTGTTTGAGAGACCCACAGGGTTCTAGAGTGCATACAAACCCACCCACCTGGGAATCAGCATCAGAAGATCCAAATTTGCTGTGGGTATCAGCGGAAGTGACTGAGGGCTGGCCAAGAGCCAAGTAAGCAGCACTGTTCCCTCTTGACTCCTCCCCCACAAACAGCACCACAAGGCGGTGACATGGGTTGTCCCGCCCTTGTGAATACCTAAAGCTCCATCCCTCAAATGTAATAGGCACATGGAGACAAAAAAACATGGCCCAAATGAAAGAACACATCAAAGCTCCAAAAATAGAACTAAGTGAGGAAGAGATAGCCAACCTAACAGATGCAGAGTTCAAAACACAGGTAATCTGGATGCTCACAGAAATGGTTGAGTATGGTTGCAAAATGGAGGTAAAAGTGAAGGCTATGCAAAATGAAATAAAGAAAAATATACAGGGACCCAACAGTGAAGGGAAGGAAACCGGGACTCAAATCAACAATTTGGAGCAGAAGGAAGAAATGAACATTCAACCAGAACAGAATGAAGAAACAAGAATTCAAAAAGTGAGAGGCTGAGGAACCTCTGGGAAAATTTTAAACATTCCAATATCTGAATCATAAGGGTGCCAGAAGGAGAAAAGGAAGAGTAAGACATTGAAAACTTATTTGAAAAAATAATGAAGGAGAACTTCCCCAATCTGGCAAAGGAGACAGACCTCCAGGAAGTCCAGGCAGTTCAGAGAGTCCCAAAGAAGTTGGACCCAAGGAAGCACACACCAAGGCACATCATAGTTACATTACCCAAGATTAGAGATAAGGAGAGAATCTTAAAAGCAGCAGGAGAAAAAAGTTAGTTACCTACAAAGGAGTTCCCATAAGACTATAAGCTGATTTCTCCAAAGAAACCTTACAGGCAAGAAAGGGCTGGAAAGAAGTATTCAAAGTCATGAAAGACAAGGGCCTATATCCAAGAATACTCTGGCAAATATCATTTAGAATGGAAGAGCACATAAAAAGCTTCCCAGATAAAGTAAAGTTAAGGGAGTTCATCATTACCACGCCCTTATTAAATGAAATATTAAAGGGATTAATTTAAGAAAAAGAAGATGATCAAAAATATGAACAGGAAAATGACAACAAACTCACAACTATCAACAACTGAACCTAAAAAAACAAAAACTAGGCAAACAACTAGAACAGGAACAGAATCACAGAAACAGAGATCACATGGAGGGTTATCAGCAGGCAAGGGGAGTGGGGAGAAAGGGGGAAACGTACAGAGAATAAGCATAAATGGTAGCTACAAAATAGGCAGAGGGAGGTTAATACTATAGGAAATGGAGAAGCCAAAGAACTTACATGTATGACCCATGGACATGAACTAAGTGGAGGAATCCTGGTGGGGGATGGGGGTGGGGGGTGCAGGACGGAGGGGAACAAAGGGCAGAAAAAAACAGGACAACTTTAATAGCATAATCAATAAAATATATTTTTAAAAAATTGGTGCTGGGACAACTGGATATCCAAATGTGAAAGAATAAAGTTGGACCCCAGGTTCATACCATATACAAATCAATTTAGTTAAAGATCTAAATGTAAGAACTAAAAGTATGAAAGTATAAATCTTTATGACCTTGGATTAGGCAATAGTTTCTTAGATATGACATCAAAAGCACAAGAAAAGGTAGATAAAATAGAAATCACAGAAATTTAATTTTTTTATGCTTTCAAAGATTCCATCAAAAAAGTTAAGACAACCCACAGAATGAGAGAAAACTTTTGCAAATAATTTGTCTGATAAGAGACATATATAGAATATATTAAGAAATTTCTACAACTCAATAAAGGCAAATAACCCAATTGTAAAATGGGCAAAGGATAATTATCTAAACAAGATATACGATCAGCCAATATGCACACTAAAAGATGTTCAAAATCATTAGCCACCAGAGGAATGTAAATCAAAATGACGAGATACCACCTCATACCCACTGGAGTGGACATAATAAAAAAGACAGATAATAATTTTTGCTGAGAATGTGGAATAATTGGAACCCTCAGGGGCGGTGGTAGGAATGTGAAATGGTGTTGCCTCTATGGAAAACGGTCTGGCGAATGCTCAAAAGTTTGCATATGACCCAGCAATTCTTAGGTGTATAACATATATTGACACAAAAACTTGCACATAATGTTCACAGAACTTCTCAATATATTAGGAGGTCAAAACAACTGTAATTCCTATCAACTGATGAATGGAAAAACAAAATATGGTATATTCACATGTACTGAAGAGTTAACAGCAGTTCTATTATCCTCAGTGAGACTCACAAGGGTAGCCCTTGGCTGGTATCTGAAAACATGATTTCAGGAGTATTCCTAGCATTTTCTTAATGACAAGGGTGTTCATTATGCCTATAAATAATTGGTTCATGCTAACATCTCCTTTCCTTCTAGGAGTCTGGAACATGGGTATATGTTAGACAAAGGATGCATATGTAACAAACCTCCAGTAAAAAACCCTAGGCGTTGAGCCTTTAACTAGCTTCCCTGGTTGGTAATATTTCAGAAATGTCACAACTCGTTGCTGGGGGAATTAAGCATGTCCTATATGAGTCCACTGGGAAAGTACCTTGGAAGTTTGTGTCTGGTTTCCTGTGGACTTCACCCCATGTGCCTTCTCTTTACTTTGTAATAAATCATAGCCTGCAGTATGACTATATGCTGAGTCCTGTGAGTCCTCATGAAATCATCAGACCTGAGATGGTCTTGGTGAGCTTCTCAGCCATAAAAAAGGAATGATGTACTGATGAACCACCACGACATAGATGAACCTTGAAAATATACTAAGTTTAAAAAGCCAGGCATAAAAAGCCATATACTATATGATGCTACTTATATGAAATGCCCAGAAGGTAAAACCATTAAGACATAGATTACTGGTTGCCAGGAGTTAGAGGGGAAGAAAGAGTGGGAAGTGACGGCTCATGGGTATGAGGTTTCTTTTAAGGGTGACAAAAATATTCTGGAATTAGACAGTGATGATTATTGCACAACATTGTTAATACAGTAGACCCTTGAATAGCCTGGGTTTAAATTCGCATTTAAATAGACCTGTGCCATTCAAATCTCCATTGTTCAAGGGTCAACTGCATTCTAAAAACACTGAATGATACACTTTAAAAGAGTGGGTTTTATAATATGTGAATATCTCAATTTTAAAAATAGAAAATGGAATTGGGAGTGTGATAGATAACTCTTGAGATGTGATGTGAAAGGGAACACAGCATTAGGGTATTAGCTGGTAGAGTATTAGCTGGTAGAGTATTAGCTGGAGGGGAAGTGGGTAAGGAGAGGGTTTTGTTGCTTTTTAGGTGAGGGTATGAATACTGTGTTTATACACTAATGATAAGATCCAAGAGAAACTTGTTTCGTGAAAATTGAAAATTGCTGAAGCAATGTCTCTGAGCAGATGCAAACAAATAGGATGAGATCTAGTGGACAAGTGGAGGAATTAATTTTAAAAGCACTGATGGTTCTTCAATAGTAATATGAAGAAAGACAAAGCATATGGTGCAGATGCAAGCGAGTAGATGAGGGAGAAATCTGTGCAAGTTCTCTTCCAATTGCCTTTCTCAATGAAATAGAAAACAAGGTATGAAGTGAGACTAAAGGGAAGAGCAGCTGAAAGTTCAAGAAAGAGGTGTGAAATACCCTCAAGGAGATTGGGAGAGCAAATGAAACTAGGGAAGTATAACATGATTGCATGTAATATGACCAACAGCACTGTCTGCCTACTTCAGGTTCATGGTCATGATTTAAAGAAAGACTGATCAGCATGTGTTTTTCTCTTGTCTTATTCAACCATTTGGATGCAGGAATGGAGTAGTCAAAGGGTTGCATTTAAGGTCTGGAGTTTTAACATGCAAATAAGACAAATTCAGAGGGACAAGGAAACAGGTTGCATAAAGGGAGTGATACAATAATAGGAATTTAAGCAGAGTAAGGATGGAAATGAGAACATAAGAGGATAAGAAACAATAAAAATGTGGTAAGATTAATTGTAGGTCCTGGTGGAGTTGATGAATTCATTAGAATTGGAGTTTTAAGGGAGTAAGGTAGAAAGATAGGAGGTAGAAGTCAAGAGTGAGGTGCTTGGAATCAGATTGTGGCAGGCTGCAGTTACTAATAATGACACAAATTAGGATTTCACTTGGTATTGAATGGTTGAGATATACTGAAAACAAGATTACCAGAGGACGGGAATTAAACGAACTACAGGCCATGGTAGGAAAAACACAATCTACGTGGCAAATGCTATTAGCAAAACTTATGTTACTAAGTTCGTTACAAGAGAAACTGACAATAATTTCATTAAGTAATGAGGCTGACCAACTGGGGGTCTATACATGACTGGCTAGTGGTATAGACTTATTAAGATGAGATTCAAAGACAAGGAGTTCAGGAAGATGGGAGGGGAAAAGTCTGGAGACAGGAATAAAGTTCACAAGTATTTTGAAATGTACCCGGGAATTTGGTTATATTAAGGTATGGTGAGGCCAACAGATCAGGAGATGATTGCCATTGAAAAAATAGTTACAGTTCCCAAGAGGAGTGGGGCATATCTCACCAGGCAGGGCCAAATGGGGAAGCAACAGGGTGGGTCTAGAGGCAGAAGGAGCAAGGGCAGTGTGGGCAAAAGCCTTTATTGTGGTTTGGTTGGAAGGATCCGTGAGGCAAGGTAAGCAGCTGAAATTTAGGATTGGATAGTTTGAATAACTGTATGTGGGGGGGGGGGGTTTGAGGGATTATGGGCTACAGAGGTGGTCTCTAGTTGTGTGGTACCTGGGTCCTGGAATGATTAGGGCAGAGGAATTCAAGGTCTGTCCAGAAAGTATCCAGCCACACACTATGCGAAATCGAGGCATTTATTAAGGATACATGATAGAAGGAACATTGTACACAGGACAATGACAACCCAGTCCCCTTCAAAGTAGGTACTTTGGAACCTCACACAATTCTCCCAATCATCATCAGCAGCCCCATCATATTTTCCTGAATCTCATCAATGGTCTGAAATCTCTTCCCCTTCAAAGGTGATTTTAGTTTTGGGAAAAGCCAGAAGTTGCAGGGTACCAAATCTGGGCTTTGGGGGGCTGAGTCACCTGGTGATTTGATGTTTCACCAAAAAACTCTGCACGAGATGTGATGCATGAGTGGGTGTGCTGTCACGATGAAGCTGCCAATCACCAGTTGCTCATAGCTGAGGCCTTCTGAATCATCAGGATTATCTGAATAGTTTCCATGGAGGAATGTTCAATCTTAATGCAAAATCTGATGCAGATTCATTGCTCTACTCACTCAATTTGCATGTGATGGTCACACAGTACACATGATCATTCAGTGGCGTCTACCACCCCTACTGATTAGAATGGTGAAGTCGTCATTGTTCATGTATGCACATTCCAGTCCACTCTCCTTGGCTGCCAGGTTACATCATGTCAGGCAAACCATTCTCATTATATTAATAATGGCTGGACTTTTTCCAGACAGACCTCTTATTGCTTTCTGGGGTGTAAGAAGCAGATAAAGGGGATGGGTGCCCAAGTGAACTCCGGATTGGTTGATTTGCTTATCAAAGGCATGGTTATAGGAATTAGCTAACCTTGGGAGGAGTAGTCTCTCCTCCATCAGGATCCGTAGGACCCCAAAGGCCAAAGCATCAAGAACACAGAAAATAAAGAAACAGAGTTAAATATAATTAATACAACAGTGCACCTATCCCACCCACTTCCAGCCCTACTAGTATAAAGGACATGGGAGAGAAAATAGCTACCACCTGAGAAAGCTGCAGGGGAAATGGAATGCTTTGTTTTGTGTTGCTCTGTGCGTTTACCTCATTGACACTTTATCCTAGCATCTCCCAGTTGTTGACATTAAACTGAAAATTCAGAGGTCTTCCTTCCCTCTTTTCTGTCCTTCACACATACAAACATACACATACTCTCTCACACAACTATTACAGGAAGTCTTATTGGGAAATCAATGATTTTTATGATCCTGAGTTGAATTTTAATCACGACATCATAAAGCAAGCACTACTTTCCACTGTCAATCCATATCTGAAGTTGGTGTATTAAAAACAACTTTTCAAAGACTGTATTTCCACTCTAACTGAAGTATACACCAAAGGACTCTAAAATAAGTAGCAACATAACAGAATATTTCAAAATCTTTATTGGTTATTTAAAGAGAAAGAATGTACATTGAAGACACTTATAAGGAGTGAATTTCACATAGTAAAAACTCAAAAATCTATTTTATCAGAATTTTTACTAAAAAATTTTAGTCTCACATTTTACATAACCCTCTACTTATGCTTTATATGAATATAGACAAGTTTCAACGCAAAGTGCTAAAAAAAAGCGGGGGGTACATGATGAACTCTTTCTACATGCAAGAGAATACATGAGATACCACTGGGGATGTTCACGTCAATGAGATAATTTAATCTCAAGGAATTTATATAGCCACAGACATACATGACTAAACAAATGCAAAATAGAATGTGATTAAGTGCTTAAAAGAAAGGACTATGAAGTGCTATGTAGTACAAAGCCATTTACTCCAAACCTCTGTTCTAAATATGTAGGAAAAAAACAGCTAAAAGAAATCATAAAACAAAAAAATGAACAGCCAGAAGGCAGATTCCTGCCTTGTTGTCAAGTACAGTGCTTCCTCCACTCTACCGTGCTACCTCTCATTCAATTTTTGTTTCTATCAATTTTATTTATTTTAACTTTATTATTATTATCCATTTATATGACAGTCATGAAGCCCAGTCTGGGTTAACTGACAAGTTCTGGAGGTAACTACACTCTACTCTGGACTTTCTGGTTGTAACAACTCTCTTCTCTATCACAACTAAAAGCCAGACTCAGGAAGCCTCAATCCCTGCCCTCCCATTCCTGTAAGATGCCAAAGCCAAGTACGTAGGAGGCTTTTTCAGAGGAGAAGATGACTTTGTCGTCTCAGAAGACAAACCATCTGCTTTATAAGGTAGACAGCAACCCAAACCACAAACAGGTTGGGACCCGCAGAGTCCTCAATTCCATGACTTTTAATGATACCAAATAGAAGATAACATTGATATATTTTCTCCCTTTCTCTAATATACAAAAATTTGACCTATCCCAAGCATCTTCTTATAAACATACACTCAACAGCTAAAGAACTGTGTAATTTCATAGGGCCAACTATTATGAATAACACTTACTAAAATGTATTCAGTGCTTACCATATGCCAGGTCACTGTGCTAAGTGGTTTATGGGCATCTCATTTAACCTCACAACAACACTTTGAAGTAGGTATTGTTATTATGTCTATTTTTTCAGTTGAGAAAACTAATGATAAGTGATTAGTTCAAGTTCATGCAATTAGAAGTGGTGGACCTGGCTTGACTACAAACCTGCTCTTACAACAATGCCACTATACTACCTACTAGAGGAAAAAAGTATACATTTAAAATTGATAAGCCTATGGTCTATACTAGAAAATAACAATGATTTTCTAAATTGCTCTTAAAGTATCTGTTTAAATTATATGTCACCCTGTTCTTACACATGGCGGGGAACCAAGGTTAAGCAATTTTCCATTTATCCGTACAGGAGCTTCAAATAACAAACTGTGAAATACAGAAAAATAGATCATTCAAGCAACAGATGGAGCATAAAATGAAGAAAAGCCAAATCACACAAATATACTTAAATTTTAAAAGATTTTATTTTTATTTATTTTTAGAGAGAGGGGAAGGAAGGGAGAGAGGGAGTGAAACATCAATGCACAAGATCAACTGCCTCTCACACACTCCCAGACGGGGACCTGGCCTACAACCCAGGCATGTGCCCTGACCAGAAATGGAACTGGTGACCTTTCAGTTTGCAGGATGATGCACAACTCATGAGCCACACCAGTCAGGGTAAATATACTTAAAACTTAATTACCCAAAAAGAATTTTCTACATTAAAGTCAATATATTTTGACTAGCACCTAAAAAACCCCTTGGATCCAGGACATAAACATACAAAAATCCAACTGTTTTCTCATAAAAGTTAAACTGATAACTGACACTGGCATTAAGGACCAATGGAATATAACTAAGAGACAAGAAACAAACCCTAATATTTATGTGTAGCTTGGGCTGCCATAACAAAATATCACAGACTAGTAGCTTATACAATGGAAATTTATCACTCACAATTCTGAAGGCTGGAAATCCATGATCAAGGTGCCACAATGGTCAGGTTCTGGTGAGAACTCTCTTCGTAGCTTGTACTTGGTCTCCTTCTTGCTGTGTCCTCATATGGCAGAGTGACAGAGCAAGCTCTCTGGTATCTCTTCTTATAAAGGCACTATTCCCATCATGAGGGTCCCACCCTGATGACCTCTTCTAAATTTAATTAACTTCCCCAAAGCAGAGTACAGTCTCTAAATATCATCATATTGGAGGTTATGACTTTAACATACACAGTCTGGAGTGAAACAGTTCAGGCCATAGCAATGGGTAACTGATTTTCAACAAGGATGTACAGGCATTAAATTATGATCATGGATACACAACTGCAGAAATACTAAAACCACTGAATTGTACACATTAAATGGGTGAATTATATTCATGATAGGTGAATTTTTTTCTCAATAAAGATGTTTTTGAAGTGCCTTTCCAGTTGCTAGATAGGATGCTGCCCAATTCATGAACTGCTTAATAAAACCACTTAGATCTTCAAAAAAATAATAAAAAATTTTTAAAAACTGGTAATTGACAAATTTGTAGTACTATACAAAGGCATAATTGCCAGTACTGGATCCAAAACTTAGTTCTTCATTTACTTATGTGGGGGGTTCAGAACAAGCCACTCCAAGATTTGCCTCAGGTATGTCTGGATTATTTTGAACTAAGGGCAACTTTAACTTCAGGTTCAAGAGAAGCTTCTAGAATGTCTTATATATCACAATCCCACTTTCCATCTCTGAACCTTTCATGTACAGGGTCTCTGACTCTCTCGTGTATGCTGAGGTCCCACGTGCAAGAGATTAAATTTATTTTCTCTTGCCAATCTGCCTTCTGTTGATTTAATTATTTGGCCAGCCAAAAGAACCAGAGGAGGGAAAGGGAAAATCTTCCCCTTCCTCACACTTATTATCATTAATCACCCCTAAATCAAAAATCACTAACCAGTTCATACCTAGCCCTTCACACAGGGCCTTGCCCAAAACACAGTACAATAAATATCTGCTGAGTGTAGATAAATATGTGAGGCATGGTAGAACAGAAAACCACTCAAATATTATTAGAAAGATACTAACTTCGATATATTAGAGAAAGGGAAGAAAGTATGGGATAGCAATTAATTACCGAAATGAAATACAAAAACACTTTAAGATTTACAAACCTAAGAAAAACGTAGTTAACAATTTTTATGGCGCTTACTGTATGCCAGGCATTTTATAATTATAATTGAGGAAAGTCCAGGTACATGGGGGTTAGGTTTGAGGAACACAGCTACCAAATGGCAGAGCAGGGAATCTGAACCTAGGCATTCTAACTCTAGAGTTCTTAAACCACTAAGTTATTTAAGTCCTCTCTAAAGTAATTTAAATAGGTTTTTAAAAAAGAGAATTTTGAGGAAGTGCATAGAAAGTACTTCCCTCCTGGATACATTTAGCAAAAACTAGTGTCAAATAATTACACATCTGCAAACAACAGTAAAACATTAAAACAGAATTCTATTCAATTAGAAATGGGAATTAATATAAATTAGTTTATCCCATTATTTAGTCAATGAAAATTCTCTAAGTTCACCAAACACAAGTTCAATGGAAGTTGTATTTTCAAAAATTTTAAGAACATACAAGTGATGAGAATGAAAAGTTATGGTCTCATATTTTAATAAACATACATAATTTACTTAAAGTTTTATGTATCAATAATACAGAAGTCAGTATAGCAATGGTTCTCAACGGGGGGCAATTTTACATGCTAACCTCCCCGGTCCTCACCCAGAGGTCTTCTGGCAAGGTCTGGATTCATTTTGGTTGTCACAACTTGGGGACAAAGGGCTCTAGGAAGGATAGGGAGGGGAAGTGCTACTGGTATCTAGTGGCTAGAGACCAAGGACACTGTTAAACATCCTAAAATGCACAACACAGCCCTCACAACAAAGATTTATCTAACCCACAATGTCAACAGTGCCACTGTTGAGAAACAGTGTAATTCATTCAAATTTATGGAAAGCACACTATTCATTTCTTCTGTCTCAGGATCAATCTCAAGTTAGTACTTAGCTTCTCCCAATACTAAGTCTCTAATACTTAGCCTCTACTAATACCAATTTAAGATAATTTGGAATTTAAATGAATGGATTTTTCTTAGAAGTTTATAAAACAGATATAAAAATATAGGAAATAAAAACATATACATGTTTTAAAAGTAATTACATATTAGACTTAAATATAGAAGAAAAAAGATAAAGAAAGCACTTACTGTAAAAATGTTCTAAATTCTGAAGCTTCAAAGTTCTCCACAGCAATAGGTTCATAATTTGTTAAATTATTTGATATCTCTCCAATACTATGAAAATAGAAGTTAGGAACCCTTGCTAAAAGGACAGCTCTGTGTGCTTTGAATAAAGTACAACCTATAGAAAAAGTAACATCAGTATGGATTTCTTCCCTTAGAAGCCTGTCAGGAATAAAAAGGAATAAAAATAGCTTAATTAGTGATACTAATAAATATATAATATATCCATGTTTATAAAATTAGTTTTAAAAATAACACAAACTAAAACAATATAGAGGCAACATAAAATAAATGTTAATAAAAAAATGAGCTTGTTCTCAGTTCATTCCAAAGAACATTATTTAATATTGGCTTAGAATCTACTTTTCTAAAAGTTATACATGAAAATAAAAGTAATTTCACTTGAAAAGTAAGACTACTTTTTAAAAAAATCTTTTTTATTCAATCTCATAATTAAATTTACCTTCTACTTATGTTGATTTTCTATTTTAGATTTATTTTGAAAAAATACAAAATAGTAATATAGTTGACTACTGTGCAGAATCAATTTTTAAAAATCTTACTAAAATTGAAATGAAAAAAGTAAACAGTCAACACCACCAGCAAACCAGATATAACAATAGACAATACAGATTAGAAACTGGTGCACTTTGTTCTAACTATTGTTAAATACCAAGTCTGAAATGTAGGCTTGGCATCAAGAATGTGACATTTAAGCACTTTTCCATTCCTCCCCACCCCAAACACAACTAACCATGTCCTAATCTATTATTAAAATGATCTGAAGCCCATTCAAGTCCCTTTACTAATGTGCAGACACAGTACATAGGCCCACTGATTACATATATAATAAAGTGATGGAAGAACAGAAATCAGTACAATAGAAATTGTCATAATATAATCTTCTGTCTTTGTGGTTAACTATACATTTTTACTCTATATAATAACTACTTCATATTACTATAACATTATCATCAGCAAGGTATGCATTCTCAGAGGACTTACATATAATTGGCAATCACACCAGTTCACTCCAGGAAGTACAAGTAATGGATAAAGTTATCCATTACATTGAAGGCTTAAAATGTTGCCATCGACACACTCCCCTAAATCCAAGTTAATGGCTCCTTCCTCTGATCTCATTACACTCATTACATACCTCTACTACAGTACTTCTGTCAGTGCATCATCATTTTTATGTGCCTTTCTCCCTACTAGACAATGAACTCCCCAAAGGCAAAAACTGTGTATCTTCAGTATATAGCGAGAGCTCAATATCTGCGTGTTAAATTTTATTGTATTTTTATCCTAAACAAAGCAAAGGCTTTACAGCAAAGCTTTCAGAATCCTGGAAACAATGAGCAAATAGCTGCACTTCAGTCAATATTTCCATCAATAAATTATTTTCATTAAGTGATTTTTAAAGTTATGCTAAAATGTAGTGGTCTCTCAAACACTAATAAAAACTCAAACTGTACAAATAATTTGTTCCTCCCTCCCACCCACCTTCTTCCCATCCCCCACTTCTTCCCAAGTGAATAAGGAAACATTGCAGCTGGTCTGTCTTGCTCATAATAGATGCTCATGAGTATTTGTTAAATTTTTTAAAAATGTTAATGTGTTTAAAAAATTGTTAATATGAAAATATAGTGCTTTTATTTTATAAAATCACTTGTATCAGTTACAAGTAACAATATCTGATTCGGACCTCTTAAATATCAAGGGAAGCTTACTGGCTCATCTAAGGAAGGCCAGGCTGGATGGAGCAAAGGCTTCACGATGTCAAGGCCCAGCTTCTTTCCACATCGTTTCTCTGCCAACAACTACTGTATAAACCTATCTAAAGCATTTCAGACTGCCGATTAAACCGAATTATCACTAAAAATCTATTGAGCAAGTACTATGTACTAAGCACTGGCAACATAAAGATGACTAAGACATAACATTTGTCCTCATGGAGTATACAGAATATCAGGAGACCAGGCCTGAAAATTGAAGAGCATGATATATTTGCTAGCACAAATAAGTAAATTTTTTTCAGAGACAGACATAACAGGGGACATGAAAACCAGACAGGATTTTAAAGATTGAATAAGAGTTGGTCAGGGAAGCAAAGCAAGGTAGAAAGGAGTTCCAGACTCCATATTTGTTACAAAGGCATATGTGACTGTGGAGCTACAAACTGGTCAGCATAGAGAATTATGGAGATGAGACGTAGAAGATGAAGCTATAGGGATAAAGATGAATAAGAGGCAAAGAGCTAAACTCTATCTGGCATTTGAAGAGGAATCACCAAATGGTTTGAAATACAAACAAATTTATTTTTCAAAGTATTGCCTATTAATTGCATAGAAGAGGAATTAGGGGAAAATGAGAATGAAAATGAGAAAACTACTATATACCACAGATGAATGATGTAAAGGGCTTGAGCCAGGAGAAGATGAGTGGTGACAGAGAACAGGGATGGAATTAAAATATATTTAGGCAATAAAACTGGCAGTAATTGGTGACTGGATGTAGAAGGTAAAGAGAAAGGAATAATCTGGGATCTCTCCAATATTCGATTTGGATAACTAGGTGCTGGTGATTCCGCCAACCTTTAATCTATATCTGCTCTTCCAATTTCCCTCCTAAACTCCAGACATATTTCCAACTGTCTCTTTGATGTGGCTTCCTGAACATTTGCCATGCTCCCCCCTTGCAAATGTCCTAAAATGTAGCCCCACCTTCTATGCTTTCCTTTCCCTGTCCCTCCACAAGTAATTGGTCACCAAGCTCATCAATTGCACATATGAATCCTTTTCACCTTTTCCATTTCCGTCGCCATTATGTATCTCTTGACTATTACAAAATCTCCTGGCTGGTTTCCTTGTTTACAATTTCTCTTTCCTGAATTCAAGACCTAAATATGTTGATACTCTATTTTAAAAAAGAAAAAACTAATGGGTACATCTGAAACTAATATAAAATAATACCAAGTGTCAAAAAAAACCCCAAAAAACCCACCAGTGGTTTTTCACTGCCTCCAGAATACATTCCAAACTCTTCACTGAAAAAAAGGCCTCCATGATTTACTGTTAGTTTACCCATTTACCCTCATCTACTGTCACTTTGATTGCCTACCACACCCACAACCCCTCCCAAATAAAGCTACCAAAATCATTTATTATTTATATATGGCCCTCCTTTGTACCACGTGACCCTGATGCTCTTAACCACATATGAATGGACAATAGGCTGAGCCACGGTTAGCCAACAGACAATGTGGTAGTTAAACAAGTAAACTCTGGCAGAAATGTCCTACAGTAAATAGTGACCAACTGACTGCACTCAAAGAGAGTTGCAAAGCTAACCCAAGGTAGAGTAAGAAAAATAAATGTGAAGGAGGAAAGTAAAGATGAAGGAACAAAGGTACTAGAAGATTGGTTTATATAACTACTGCAGAAAAGGCAGACTGGGATCAAATTGTGGTTGTGTGACCATGGACAAGTCACTTTAATGTCTCTGGAGCCAGACTGCTAACATTTTTACTCTGACTCCACTTCTCTAATGCTGCTTCCTTATATGTTAAATGGGAATAACAACAACACTTACCTTACACGGGAGTAAGTAAACCATTACATGCCAGCCCAGGGTCTAGCTAACAGTAGGACTGCAGTAAGTATTAGCTATTTATACTACAATTGCCCTGAATAATAGCCCATTTCTCAATGGGGTCTTACTGTACAGTTGCTATCATATCCCCAGCAACTTTCCAGTTCTACATCAGATCTGGCTTTTTTATTTCAAAACTGTTTCCTGTTTTTCCTTATTTCTCCATATATCCTATTACCTCAGGTAACCCAGAGGTGTCTCTGTTCCTTGCTCTCCCAAAATACATCAAGCACTTTCAAACTGCTGCACCTTTGTAAAAGCCATTCCCCTTGTTTAGATACCCTCTGAATTCTCCCTTCCTAATCTCTACCTAATCAATTTTAATCAACCCCAGGAGATAATTCAAATGTCACCCAATAAGGCCTACCACAACCCACCTGGGTCCCAACCACACTTTTGTTTGGTTACTATCTCTCTCTCTAGTGTGTAAGCACAAACACCAAAGACATGTCTTACTAATCTTTGATTCTTCAGGACCTACTTCAGAAATAGGTATATGGTAGGTACTAGCTATTTCATTGATATTTGTAGAATAAAATGATGATATTGCTGTGCTTAAAGAATATTAGCATTTAAGGTGGCTGGGTGAGCATATGCTTTTTTTTGTAGTTAAAAAATGCTACACCAATTTTTCTTTACTTGTAATAAGAACTTGGGAGTTCAGGGTCCTTATCCTTAATTGCTGCTAGCATGAGGATAAATTGTCCACCTGCTATACTTTTAACCTCGTTTTCTTTATATAAATTAGATGTGTTATCTTCCTCAAATCCATGACACTTCATGCTCACAATACAGCCAGAAGAATAAAGCCACGGAAGAGGAGCACGACATCCTCACAGATTTCACCCTAAATACAGAACAGCTTGTCTCCTTTTTTCCATCTTTCACATTAATTCACCACTGGTGGAGAAAAAGGAGGCTCTCTAGCAGACTGGCCCAAATTAAAAGGAAATATTTTTACCTTATTAAGTTCAGTTTATAGCTGCTGGAACCTTTTAAGTGTTAGTGACACAAAGTGCCTTTAAAAAAAATGTAGAAACCTGCACAACTGTTAGTTATTAGTAGTAACTATGTTTACTCTAGTTCAGTAGTTCTCAAAGTGTGACTCTGGCCAACAATATCGGCATCACCAGGGATCTTGCCAGAAACGCAAAAATTTCAGGCCCATCCCCGACCAACTGAATCAGACCTATGGGCTGGGACTCAGTAAATCTAAATTTTAAGAAGCCTTCCAGGTGACTTTGATGCACTATAAAGTTCAAGAATTAATGTTTTGGTGGAAATGGAAATTATCTAGGGAATACTTCTAAATTTCATTTTCTTTATACACTGGACTTTGGCTGGATTCACCATAGCCTTGGGTAAACTTCACAATAATCCTCCGTCTGCTTGGATCTTCACTGGAGCTGCGAGTTGCCTGGAGCCGTAGAGTGTTCTAGGTGAAGGGAACCCAGGTTGCAACTGGGAGGTATTTCTATGTAAACATTATCTGGTAAGTTATTTAAAGAGAGCTCAGAAGAAAGAGACCTCCAAAGCTCCAGTAATTCATTCTATTTTTCCTCATTCCAAATAAATATTCATTTTTTTCTGCCTAATTTTATCATTTTTCTTAAAATTGCTTAAGCTTATAAAAACCTGGGTATGTTTCAGGACCACGAAACCTGGAGGCACCCCGACCTTAGCGATGTCTTTGAAGACCTAAGCCGTGTCAGAGTATAGTTTGGCACACCCTGGTGCTGCCCATAAATAACTACGATATTGATTTTGGTTTTCTTTTTGAACCTGGTACGTGGTCTCCGAGGTAGTCGGGGTTGGCTGTTTAAGGAGACCGAACCGCTTCGCAGGGAGGAAACCGGTGAGCCTCCCGCAGCAGCCAGAGGCGAGAACACGGTGAGGAGGAAGAGAGAGACCGAGAAGGAGCCACGGCTGCGGTGGCGGAGGTGGGCGCCTTAGGAACTGAAGCAGCCAGAGTTCCGCCTCCTCCTACCTGAGCAGATCCTGGCTGAGCTGCTCCGACACCAACGCCTTCAGCCGGCGCCGCTCACACGGCCCCTTCCTTTGCAACCCCTTACTGCAATCTCCAGGGGACCCCAAAAGTACCATGGGGGCCGCGCTACCCTCCCCACAGCGGGCCATGTGCCACAAAAGCACGGCGACGACCGGCAGGTTCCGTACAGCCTCACTCCGCGCCTTGAAAAGAAATGGGCGTGCCCGGCCGAACGCTCGGCCCTACCGGAATCCGCCCCCTAAGGGAAAAGGTTGACGCCCCTTGTCAGTTTGTACACTGCCCGTCACAGCGGCCGAACTGCAGTCCGGGGAAACCCCGGAGGCTGGGGCCTTGCCGACACGTGACTCGGGCCGGCTGAGCGCAGGCGCAGTAGCTCTGTTTACCTTCGCCGGCCAGTACCCCGCCCTTCAATGCGTCCGGACCTAGCGGTTTCCCTAGGACTAAGCGATCCCTAGTGTTTCTTGTTCCCGTTTCTCTTCGTTGCTTTCTTGTTGGTGCTAAGCATCCAATTTCATAAGTGTGTTACTGAGAACCGCCTTTCTACACTATGTGGGATGTCAATGCTTTTTTTCCCCCAGAACAGACGGGTTCACGTGACCTTTCCATCGGAGAGTGGCACTCCCTCAGTTAATGGTTTGGGGAAAGAAAAATCGGGGCGGGGGGGCGGAGAACATAAAATCAGCAGCAGTCAGAACACTCCTGAGTCCTTTGCAAAGGCTGTATATAGCACCTAAAGTGGTGCATGTAACTGCTTTTCGCCTTTCCAGGTTCACAAGACCTTCCCAGCAGCGAACAGGGAAGTGGGAGGATTGATGAGTTACAGAATTTTGAATATTTTGGCCTGAAGAAAAGAGCTGGAATGGAATTATTTTAAAGGTCTTCTGTTTTTTTCTTTAAAAAAAAAATTAAACTTCCTCCAAAGGAAGAAAGCTTATTCATTCTGCTTCTTTCAGAAGCTCCGTACAAGGTAATGAATGAAATACTAACTGCTTGGAAAATATATGGACCTTGTACCATGAGATTGGCTAAGAAGTAGCCATGTCTCCAAAATAATGCCCTTCGCAATTACTCAGACGCCTTAATTAAAACGTTAACTGGCTAACTGATTCTTAACTATTTTTGTAGAAAAAAGGAGTGTCAGAGATAATATAATAGTTAATATTTATCAAGTGCTTATTAGGTGAAAAAACCCTACCTGTTTTATATGTATTAATTCAATTAACCCTCACAACCACCATATAGGAAGGCACCGTTATGAGCCCAAATTACACAAAAGTATGCACACTTAGGTGATAAAAATGTAAAGAAACACAGGAAGTGAAAACATAGAAGTCAAGGGGGAGGTAGAAGAGGGTATGGGGGATAAATGGTGATAGAGACTTGGGGTGGTGAATACACAATATATGGGCGATGTATTATAGAATTATACACCTTAAACCTGTATAATTTTATTAACCAATGTCACCCCAATAAACTCAATAAAAGAGAAAAAATAAAGAATATGTTTAAAAAAGAAAACATAAAAGTCAGAAAAGTAGTTTAATTTTGGGAGGAGGGAGAAGGTTGTAATTATGATTGGGGGCCAAGAAGGGCTGGCAAAGTTTTGCATCTTGACCTGTGTTAGTTACAAGAGTGTTCATCTTAATAAAGATTATATTATATATATATAATTATACACATATAATAATTATTAGCTACAGATTTGTTTGATCTGGTTCTATCTGTATTTGTTTTACAATAAAAGGTTTTCAAGTGTTATATATTAAAGGATTCAAGTTATGTTAGACATTTTGAGGTTAAAATCTAGAAAATAATAGCCCTGGCCATTGTGGGTCAGTGGATTGAGTATCAGCCTGTAAACCGAAAAATCGCTGGTTCAATTCCCAGTCAGGGCATGTGCCTGGGTTGCAGGTCAGGTCCCCAGCTGGGGGTATGTGAGGGGCAACCAATCAATGTATCTCTTGCGCATCAATGTTTCTCCCCCTCCCTTCCCCTCTCTCTAAAAATAACTAAATAAAATCTTTAAAATATAATAATGACTTGGAATTTGGCTTTCAGTCAGATGGAGGTGGCTTTTCTGAGGGCCACACTGATCTGAAGCAGCTTCAGAGGCATCTTTTGGAGTCAGCAACATGGCAGAATGTATCAAGACCAAAATCAGGAGCTACCAGACTGCCCCTTTTTGACAACCTCTTCCCCTGCCTGAACCAGACCGGGAACTGTTGGCAGAGCTACCTGGACTTCCACCACTGTCAGAAGGCAATGACCCTAAAGGGGGTGATGTCTTCGTGTGCAAGTCCCTTTGCCCCATATCCTGAGTGTTGACCCGGGGCGACTGCCAGGCAGAAGGGAAGATCTGAACAGGCTGCATGCCACCTCTCCTCAGGGGCACCGGGGTGCATCCCACCCTGGAATCCTGAATCATGGCCTACCTACTACAAAATACTTGTGGGAACAGTGAAAAATAAAAAATAAAAATAAATGACCCTGACTTTTTGTGTAGTTCATTTTCTAATTAGAAGCAATTTTAAAGTTAAGCAGATGTTTGAGTAATAGTACCATTGTTTGAATACAGATATACCTTGGCAAATAATTTTAAGTAAAACTCTCTTACTTATGTGGCTATTTTCCAGTACATCTTAAAAATCATTATATTTGAATTACACATGTATGGGTTATTATCATGGGACTAACAAGCTGGGTGGGTGCTATAGAGTGAATATTTGTGTTCTCCCAAAATTCATATATAGAAACCTAATCTCCCATGTGATGGTATTTGGAGATGGGGCCTTTAGGAGGTAATCAGGTCATGAGGGTGGAGCCATCATGAATGGGATTAGTGCCCTTATAAAAGACTCTTCTGAGAGGTCTCAACCCCCTTTTACTAGCTGAGGACACGGTGAGAAGATAACCACCTATGCACCATGAAGCAGGCTCTCGCCAGACACCAAATCTGCCAGTACAGTGATCTTCATCTTTCTCCAGAACTGTGAAAAATAAATGTTTAATCTACCCTTCTATGGTATTTTTGCTATGGCAACCCAAATGGATTGAGACAGTGAGGATTATGAAATACCACTTATTCATATCCTCTCCTCAGGAGAGAACCACATGGGAATGATCTGAAAACAATATTTGATTTTTTCTTTCCCTTTCCTTAAGCTTTCCCCATTTACTCACCTTTCTCCCATTCATCTCTTCTGCCTTTCTACTTAAAATACCAGGGAGTTAACAAAATTTAAGCTTTAGAGACCTCGCTTACACAATCCTATTCCAAGTCTCTAGTAGGGTCCCTAGCAATGTGTGTACTTGGGTATGTTTTTTGTAAGTTTGCAAAAGTAAGAGATTTTGACCACAAATGATCAAGACTTTCTTTCCCCTCAATGTCTCCTCATATCTGGTGACACCGAGTGGCTACAGACATTTTTGGGATTTAGCCACAATGAGACTACAGTAGTTTGGATTAGCAAGACATATTTATTGATTCACAATAACTTCCACATCTAGATAAGGTGCTCCCTGTCCTGGTTTGGAAATGGCTTCTAGGAATACTTCACTGATTCATACCACATAAAGTCATAGAACTCAAGGTCATGTCATTACGTGTAAATGCCTTATAGCAAAGGGTACTGGAAATATATGGGTAGGGAAAGAGGTACACAATAATAAGTAGAGCCTTCAGTTCTCATTGGTGCCTAGTCAGAACAAAAGAAGTGTTCTCAGTAATGCAGAACATGGAATTTTTCCCTTTCTTTGAGAATCATACAAAATAGAATGTCAGAATTCCTGTATTTAAAACCTGTGTTTGTGATATTAGCTTTCCAGAAATTGTAGTGTGTTGTGATTTCTTTTCTCATTTTAAATAATCACTTTCATACTTAAGAAAATAATAATAAAGGGCAGCCATACCATATATAATTGTTTCAGTGGTATTTCCAATACTATATCTTCCTCTTGTTTATTTTTATTTGATCTTGTAAAGTAACATTTGGGCTACTTGCAGAAACAGGAAAGAGGCATTTATCCAGCATATATTTTTTAGAGAGAATAAAAAAGATAATTTAATATATTTATGTATTGCCAGTGGAGTTTTTAAATATTTTCTCTGCAAAAATGAAGGAGAAGTGATGGGCTATAATGTTCCTCTGGTCGTACTTGAACAAAATAAAGGCACTAACTAGAATGATGGCGAGTGAACAAGGTTTATGACTAGATCTCTTATTCTACCATTAAGTTCCGTTGAAACAAGCACATTGGCCCAGGAAGGGGGGCACCTGAGGTGCGGGAGAGTGACTCCGCCCAGAGGTTGCTGCGCTGGTTGCTTTGGCTCTCTTCCAAGAGCCCCAGACCCCAGACGCTCTTCACAGGACTCCCGCTGACTTTCCTCCACCAGCGCCCAGGATGCCCAGGAGTTGCGTTCCGGCACAGCAAAGTAGCTTCCACTGAACTAACCATCATATTGATAATAATTTAAAAAGCTGAAGAAACATGTAAAAAATAAATAAAAATTTGAATGCCCTACGGAGGAGCCAAATTAAACAGAAACTGGTGGCTATGGTCGAAGAAAGGAAGCACGCAGATGTTACAAATCAGAGTCCACATACCCAAAGGAGACATCAACCCCATGCATGAAGAAGCAGAGAAAAGGTAACAATCCATTCCATGTATGTGTGTCATGATAAACTTACAGACTGACAGAGGGTGGACACACACAGATTTTACATAATGGAAAGGAGATTGATGAACAACTGGTGATGCCATTGCAAGGTTCTTTTCATATGGAAAAAAGTACAAAATGGACTATAGAATTGGACTAACCTCGCATGATAGAATTTTAAACGGATACATATTTCAAATGTCCATATACTGCTCATTTGCTTAGAGTAAACACAAAGGTTAGCAGGTCACATGTGTAACATCCTGTTGACCATTCTGTCATTATTACTAAGAACATGTTTCCACCATGTACAAATGTTAGACTGTCAGTTACTGTCAACAATCCATAATGGTAGAGAATCAAAACCACCTAGTTAAAAATAACTTTCATGAGGGGGAAAAAAAGCTATTATCTAGAATCGATGAGCATTAGCTATTCTGGACTATGAGAAAGGCAGAGAGCCGAAGGTTGCGTGGGCTGTGAAGATGACAGTAGTGCTTGTTGAGGATGTCAGGATGGCTCCTGACCTCTCTTCTGTGTCTGCGCGTAGCACTGTTCGGCTTCTCTGGTCACCAGCTGTCTCCTCAGACACATGCTTACTGCTTCTCATTGCCACACATGACACTGCTCTGTATTTCTTAGATTCTAAAGTACACATTTTCTCACATTTTACATATCTAAAATAATTATAGCTTTTAAAACAGGTATCAACAGTTGGTTTATAATAGATGTACACATTTAAGGATCTCTTTTTTCCTGTATCTTATACTTCTTAGAGTCTTAAATTTTTAAAAAAAATGAGATATTTACTAACACTGCTGCTCAAGGGGCAATTATATCTAACCTAAGTTTTATTGCTCAAAAAAGCAAAAAGCAAAAAGTAGGTACTATAAAATCTAATCGAAATATATATATTCCTCAAGCACACATTTTAAATGTCATAATTAAGTGTCCGAGCCACTGGAGCAAAAATTACTTTGTTTTTCCTCAAAGAAACATTTTTATTTCATAGTTTCTACCTGGAAGATGCTCACACCATTTTCAAGGTTGCCTTTAACATTTAAATACAGCAATTAAACTTGTACTTGTGGTAATACATGTATAAATAGGCTGCCTGCACATCTAAGTATGACTTAAATAATTTGGTATATTGTGGATGCTTCAAGGCAAATTTCTTAAAGTCCTTGTATGAAGTGTACTTGAGTTCCATCTAGCTATTCCCTGAAATAGTCTGGAAACATCCAGATTGGGTACTCCAGTAGCTTCCTGAAGTATAGCAGCTAACTCCTGTTCTGTTGTGAAACCATCCTCATCCAGATCAGAAAGTGTAAAAGACATTTGTAGATCTTTTCAGTGTTGGCACGATTGCAGTGGACAGTCAGGCCTATCATGTACTCACTAAAATCTATGCTGTCTTCATTATTCCTGTCAAAAGGGGCAAAAAGTTGTCTCCAGTGTTCTGAAATTCGGAGTTTTAAATAATTTGAAAATTCTTCAATTCCTGTCTTCCCTCCTTTTGCATCAACTGCGATTGCAGCATATTCATCCAAATGCTGACGAATATTATCCCAATCTAACTTCAATTTCTGGCTAATTTTTGTAAATTCCACCAAACCAGTTTCCATGGGAAGCTGAAGGTTAATCATCAATCTGCAGACCTCATACGTGTGGTCTGCCACAGGCACCCCCAGGACATTTGCCATGTTGATCCTCACTGTATTGGTAAAAAGGATGGGGTCTTTTTTTCTTGGTCATTTGGGATGTAAACAGGCATAAACTCTACTTCTACCCTGGTGAAGAGTTGACTCAGAGTTAATATACATGCCTGGAAGCCTGTAAACCCCTGCCACGTCCTGGTCAATGGGTCCAAGGTGTTTGGGTACCTGAGCAGCACTAGTTGCACAGGAACACCTGGAGAAAAGGCCCTCAGTTTAAAAGTGACCATGCATGTACGACTGGTACACAATCCTTCTGGGAAAATCAGGATCTTTGGCCATTTTGTTTTGGATGTAACTCGCTTCAGGATTTCATCCCAGGTAGTCTTCCTGGATTTGGGGTCCCCTCTAGTCACAAGCACCAGCTGTGTTCATAGCAATTTCCCAGCCACTGGGATCTGTTTTGACTTGTAGAGACCATTGAGGGTAACCCTGCCATGACACGTATGATGGCATTAAAGAAAGTGGAGTGTGGTGCCATATGGAGATGGAGACCTTATCTCAGGTTGCTTTTCCCGCTTCATTTTAACCAGGAACTCTGCTACAAAGAAAGTCACCTGAAACAAGAATCTGAGGGCTGGTTTCACCATTTCTTCTCTAGCTCTTGGCAGGCTTGGCTGGGTGAGCAGAATGGCCTATGGCAGACAGCCTGAGCACGGGACAGAGGACGGCGATGCGGGCAGGACACCTGCATGGGCACCAGCACAGTGCCCATGAAGACGATGCAGACCCAGTGCCATGGACTGATGTGCTTCTGCTGCACCAAGGGGTTGGCCACCACTGGCGGGGACAAGAACTTGCTCCTCCTGCAAGAAAGGCACACTCCCACATCTCCAGCTCCCAGTCAGAGGACCGCTTGGCCATCAGGCTGACCCTTCAGCAACCTCAGGATGCCACTAGCTGGGATCAGGGGTCGGCCCTCAGAACCCACTCCTTCCCCGTGGTGCTATTCTACTTGCACATAACTAGAACTTAGAGGCAATTGTGTGTTAATAAGAAATGATTTAAAATCTGAAAAATTAAAAATGGTAAATGATGCAGCAGGAGAATTAGAATCATATCAACAGTACGATCTTTTTCGGTTTTTGTAAAGTCTTCCTTTTGATATAATGCTTAATTATTTTCTTATAGAAATTTCTGATGTTTATATTGAGCATACAGTATATAGCTACTAGGGATATATTAATTAAAATATATGAATATTAATGACAACTTTTAAATTTAAATGCCATTATTATTACAGTACACTTACTGTGAGATGCTTTGGCACCTGGTAAATCATATTCGTTTTCCCCCCCTACAAATTGATTTCTACAGACACAAGTAATATCTCTTTATGCTAAGAGGTTTAACTGATGGCACTCTTGAGCCTTTGCATCTGTTATAGACACTCTTCCACATCCACTGAGAATTAGAATCTATCCATAATCACAAGCCAGAAGCAGCTATGGCACAATTGATTCACATTCTTAACATTAGTCCACATGAACCAGTCAGCATTCCAAACTGACATAAGTAACAACAAAAATCTTAAGATCACCTTTGTCAGTAACGGTTTTTCATTAAAATAAGTCAGGGTTAGTTCAGTGTATCAATAGTCAACAAACTGTGTCCCTTCCTTTTATTGCTGTGCTTTGGAAATGGTCAAGAGGGAAGCATAGTTGTGTGAACCAGGCTCTCCTCTGTACCTTGTAGCATTTGCAACTCTGACAGTGCTATGTAGAATATTCCTGCAGTTGCTACTTGCTCATTTAAATTCCTTTTCTCAGAATTAGAAGTCAAATCGAAGGTTTCTGAGAGATGTTTCTGTTTCTTGGAGCACACCAGGTTAGCAATAAACAGGAAGCGCCATGTGGACACCAGGGCCATTTAAACAGAATGTGATCTCAGTGTAAAGACTGCGGGCTTTACACCAGATGGATCTTGGTCAGATCCTGGTTCCAACACTTAACACTGTAGGCACTGGCCAGCCTCATTTTTACATCTGTAAACTGGTGATACTCCCTACCTTGCAATGTTGTTATGAGGCACAAGTATAATGTATCTAGAACATTGGGCTTTTATTAGCAAACACAAGCTGCTAGGACACAATAAGAATTCTTAGGGACATTCCCCTTTCTTCTGCCACTATCAGGACTATATTTAGTGAGGGAAACATTCCTTCCACCAAGAAAACACAGTTGTACTCTCTAAGGAACCATGATTTGGCAATGTTACTGGTGTCTCCTTTGCCAGGGAGAACAGCCCAAGAGAATGAGTAATCCCTTGAGCTGATATTCTCAATTCTGTAACTCTTTCCATTCTTATTTGTATATTCATTACTGTTCTTTTTTTTTTTTTTTGATTTTATTTATTTGTTTTTTAGATAGAAGGGGAGGGAGAAGAAAAGGGAGAGAAACATCAATGTGTGAGAGATACATTAATCAGTTGCCTCTCATGCACCTCCTGCTGGGGACCCGGCCTGCAACCCAGGCATGTACCCTGCCTGGCTGGGAATCAAACTGGCGACCCTTAGATTCGCAGGCCAGCACTCAATCCACTGAGCCACACCAGTCAGGACTGTATATTTATTACTATTCTTGAACCCTGTTTAACTGCATTCTGCTTATGTTTCGTAAGGGAAAGTTCTATATGACCATGTCATCTTTTCGTTATATTTCTCCTATAGTGCATAGCAGTGCATCTGATACATTATTTATTAAGCAAATATTTGAGTTCCCACAATGAGCCAGTCCCTTTTTTAGATGCTGAGTATAAGTCAGTTAATAAAACAATAAAAAGTCTAAGTCCCTGTGGAACTTAGACTGTAGTGCACATAGGAAGTGGGGCAAAAGGGCATTTTGATTCTTTTTCTAAATCTCTCACCAGCTTAGCTGGAGAATTGAGGTATGTAATCTAATAACGGATATACTTCCCTACTTTGCAATATTAAAAAATATATACATATATGTATATATGAGAATCTTCACATCATCTCTTGTTAATCTTCCCAGTATAAGTAGTACTTATGGCCTGTTTTAAGAGTGCATATTCATCTAGTCATATTTGGCTTCAAACCAATTAATATACTATATATCCAAGAGATTTGAAAATAGAATTTTTTAATGGTTAAACAATAGTTAAAATAACTTTTAACCAATAAAATAAGAATTTATACCATTGCAGGTTTGCCTGTTAATATGGCTAATCTTTAATATATGTATGCAAAAGGCACTATATGTTAACAGTGAAAAGAATGCAAGAAACCAAAACTGAGCCACTTTCCCCAGCTACCTTTTTTGTACAAATGTATACATTTTAAGGCAGGTGATTTTCTGTGTGAAATATGACAGAAGGAAATCAACATTATGAAACAAGTTCACACACATTCTCAGATTATTTTTCAGTAACATGTCAGGATATTTATTTATAATAAAGCATGTTAAAACAATTTTTTCCTAGTGAAGCTTAAAGAAGTTGATGAACAATTTTTTAAAAATTATTTAGAGATTTTATTACAGACCTCTCAGAGAAGATATAAAAAAGTCAATCTTTTTTTCTTGTTTCTTCTTTTAGAAATGTCCATATCAATTTGTTCACTATGTCAGGTTGTTCTTGCTGAAGCCAATGACTGGCTTCCGACAAAATAGTTAGCCTGAAATAGTTTTTAACATAAATCTTTGTGACTTCAGCCATCTCAACCTCCATAAATGCGTCTTTCTCTCCCCATAGTAGTAGTGTTGGAGTGGTCACCATGTGATGTTTGAGAGGCAGGCAGCTATAAAAACAAAACATGTGGGCTTGAGACTCATTTTGAAAGTTAAAATAACATTTTTTCATAATGTTCATTTAAGCCGCACATTCTCAAAGGGGGCAATATTGCCACCAAAGGTGAAAATTGGTTCTTGTGAGAGTGAAAAAACATCTTACTCTCTCTATATATAAACTATAGATATATATGTAGTACATAAGCAGATATTACAATTTCATGGAGTGGGGGAAATTAGGGAAAAATGTCGACAAAGTCTCCCTAAAGAGTGATGATGAAAAAACGGTTGAGAAACACTGCTTTAGGCAATTGATCTATACAATAAAATATTTAAAAAGCTATTTAAGAAAGAGTGCAATAAAATTTTTAATCGGATGAGGCTAGCAAAATTTATGAGACCTATAAATTAAATATGAAACTCATCACTATGAGGAATAATTTGCATTAAAAGGATATCAGAATTTCTCAATGGTGTGATGAAAGAGAGCTTTAAACAGTATTATTGTTTAAATATATTTTAAATTGTTTGTTCGATAACCTAATGTATTTTGTGTGAAAATTAAAACTGGAAATTCAGAAAATATATGTGGACTGAAATTTAATGCTACATGACACTATATTTATTTTGCAAGAAGAATCTTTTAAAAAGTTTTATTGTATATTTTCTTAAATACAGAGATGTATAAAGAATAAAATCATGTATAATTCCATCATTAAAAGCTAATTTTTTGTCATTTTCTATGTATATATTTAAATCCACACTATAAATACAATGTAATAAATATACAGAGTATACATATGCAAATTTCATATTAATTTGTAACATAAGAACATTCTCATTTCATAAAGTTTTTCAAAAATAACTGTAAAGGATACTATTTTATGGCATGATAATTCATAAATGGCTTGACTATTCTCTTATAAATGAATATTTAGATCACAGCATCGCTTAAAATATCCCGTTAAGTGATAATATAATGAGCATTTTGTGCACAAATCTTTGTTGGCATTCCAGACCATTTCTTTGGGTAGTCCTGAAACTAGAATTCCTGGAAGAAAGAGTATAAATATTTTTAAAGCTTTGACACCTTCTGCTACACTATTTTTCAGAAAGGTGAGATGGTACTAATCATACTCCTGTTGATAAGAATGAGAACGAACATCTACGTAGACACTCTCCAGCACTGACTTACATTTTCACTACTTTCAACAAGTTTGACTTGTGGCTACTTGGGGTTGATAGATGCTGCTGGAATGTGCAGGATACCACGTACGTCCACCGCAAACTTACCTTCTGACTCCCATGCTAGTGGCCATCATTTGGTTGAAATGCTCCTAAAAATTCTTTGTGAATTGCTAAACTGATAGAAAAATATATTCTATACTTAATTATTAATACACGAATTACTATACAAACTTGCAAGCCACTTAAATTCTAGAGCTCATAAAACATTCAAAGGTAAAACATTTTTATACAGTTGTCTCCATATTTAACAATATCTGAGCATGTTATAATTCAATCAGTAAGATGAGAATTTAAAAAGGCTATTAGCTAAAAAACAAAGAGAAACATAAATCCTTCACCAGATCAAATCGAAATTAAAAGGGAGGAGTTTCCAGAAAACTAAAAGGAACACGTATTCTCTGGTCCTGAGGTTTCAAATTGCTAACTTCACATGAACTATAAGTTGCAGGTAAAACAAAATATGTATAACTTGGTGACAGTTAACAATACTGTATTGCATATTTGAAAGCTGCTAAGAGAGTAGGTCTTAAAAGTTCTCATCACACGAAAACTAAATTTTATAACTGTGTATGGTGATGAATGTTAACTACTTATTGTAGTAATCATTTTGCAGTATATAGAAATAGCAAATCAATTTGTTGTATACCAAAAACTAACATAATGTTATATGTCAGTTATAGCTCAATAAAAATAAGTAATAAAATAAAACAAAACGTTAAATGTTTTAACAGAGTAGATTTTAATATGTTAAACTAAAGGACATATTAGGAAACATGATAAAAAACTTCTGATTAAAAATGATTAATCTTAGTAAGTATAAAAACAATCTGAAAGACCTAGAACACTGTTAACAAGTAGTAACAGTTATTGTTATATATTGTTAAACATTTAACCTGTAAAAATATATTTTAACATAGTTGTTTCAAATTAGTCTGAATTTAACATGTTACTCCTCCAAAGTCTGAGTAATCAGCTGATTTGTCAGTATTGAGGCAGTATTTGCCAGGGTGTTATATAATCCATCATTACTTTTGTATGTGGAAATATTTCATTACTTTAATTAAAAAGAAAATGTAGAAAATAATAAGACCCACTACTCAACTCAGGAAATAAAATACTGAAAATCTAATTACATCTTTCTCCTTACCTTTCCTTGATACCATTTCTTTTCTTCAACTCATCCTAAGGCAGTGGTTCTCAAAGTGTGGTCGACTGCCAGACCAATGCCATCATCATGAACTGTGACCTTGTCAGAAATGCCAGTTCTTGGGCCCCATCCTAGATCAACTGAATGGGAAACTCTAAGGGTGGGGTTGAGCCATCCATAATTTAACACACCCTCTGGGTGATTCTGATACAAGCTAGATGAGGAGCCACTGCCTTAGGAGTAATGACTAGGTTTAATTTGGTTCTTACAATCCCCATGAATATTTTTGAACTTTTGTGTGTTAGGACATCTCTACCCATTCCTCTGGTTCTTTAAGGAGACATTTTCTTCAAACCCTCCTGGATCTTGGCCCTACCCTTGACCGGTGAGTTACAACTGTTGGTTCGGGGTTCTGGGCTAGGTGGCTCTATCAAATATGTCCTGAGGGCAAGAGATTTAATTTCTTTTCTCCTTCTCTCTCTACCTGATTGGTTGGAGGCAGTCACTTGAAGGGCAGGGGAAGTCAAGGTTCCTCTGCAAACTTTCCTACAGGCAAACTGCTGTAAAGTCTATACTGGCAGCAGGGAATCAGCAGGGTCATTTCTGTTCTCATTTAAAGCCATAGCCTTCAATCGACCTGTGGTTGGTAATGAAGGTGATATTTTGGTTTTCATCTATTGACTCACTTGATTTCTCAACTAGTTCAGAAACTGCGCAGGAAAAATCTTTTTGTCAGATACCCCAAATACAGTACATATATTTCTGTAAACAATATAGGGCAGTGTTTTGCATTTTTAAAACTTTATTATATAGAATATTGCACACATCCTTCTACAACTTGCTTTTGTGACCCAATGTTATATTTTTAAGATTTATCCATTGACGATACACATAGTTGTTCATTTTCACTCTTGTGTAAAATTCCAACATATTATTGTACCACAATTGATCCATTCTCCTGTTTATGGACATTTAAAACTTTCTAATTATTTCAATAGTTCAGATAATATTGAACTCATTCCCATACATGTCCATGTGTACACACAGGGGAGAGTTTCCTTACAGTATATCCCAGAAACAGAATCGTTTCCTCAGAAAGTATATACATCTTCAACCTTACTTGATATTGTCAAGTTGTTTTCCAAACAGGTTGTATGCTCCATGAGCAGCATACAAGAGTTCACTTTGCTCCACATCATTGCCGACACTTGTTCTCAAAAGTGTAATTTTTTTCCAATCAAATGAGTGCGAAATACTCTTTATTTACCTGATGTGGTTGAGACTGCTCCCCCAAACTTCATCCCTTCCACTACAGTGATAGAAAATCCAATTTTTAGCTGGACAAAGGGTCACTCAGAATAAAGACTGACTACATTCCCCAGGACTCTTGCAGCAAGGTGAGGGTATGTAGTTTATAAGAAGTAATGTGTGCAACTTCTAAGTTGTGCCTAGTTGATCCCACTCCTTCACCTTTCCTGAGTTCTGCTGACTAAAAGATGTGATAGTAAACCATCTTGGGCCACACAGACAAGGGCAATACCTTAGAAATGGCAGAATAACAAGACAGCAAGTGCCTAATCTCTGACCAAAGAATAGCATAACAACTTTGATGATTTCATGGAGCACAGTCACTCTAACAGCCTAGACTTTCACTTGTGAGAGAAATAAATTTCTACTTTTTTAAGGATTTTATTTATTTATTTTGGGAGGGAAAAGGAGGAAGAAAGAGAGGGAGAAAAATTTCAATGTGTAGTTGCCTCTTGTGTGCCCCCTACCAGGGACCTGGCCTGCAAACCAGGCATGTGCCCTGACTGGGAATGAAACCGGCTACCCTTTGGTTCGCAGGCTGGCACTCAATCTACTGAGCCACACCAGTCAGGCAAATTTCTATTTTTTTAAATGCCACTGTTACTTTAGCTGTCTATCACAAGGAGTAAAAACTATGTTCTATATCTGACTACGAGTAAGGTTGAGCATCTTCCATGTTACTGACCATTAGAATCCTTTTCTGTGAATTACCTTTTATTGTTTTTTATCCATTTTTCGATTGGGCTTCCTTTGTCTTACTGATTTGGAGGCATTCTTTATAAACTCTAGATATTATTAATTCATGATTAATTATGGTTGCAAATAACTTCTCCCTGTCTGAGACTGCTTCATCATTTTATGATATCTTTTTATATAAAGATCTTTTTAATTATGTTGTCAAATTCATCAGTCTCCTTCGTAATTTGAACTGTTTGTGTCTTATTAAGAAATCTTTCAAAGAAAATCTTTCCTATCTGAGGTCATGAATGTTTTCTTCTTGATATTGTCCTTTTGAAAAATTTACTTACTGATTTTTTAGAGAGAGGAAAGGGGAAGAGAGACAGGAAGAGAGAGACAGAGAGAGAGGGAAGCACTGATTTGTTGTTTCACTTTTTGATGCATTCATTGGTTGATTCTTTTATGTGTCCTGATCAGGGATTGAATTTGCAACCTTGGTGTACTGGGAAGATGTTCTAATCAACTGAGTTACTCAGACAGGGCTCTGATACTATCTTCTAAACTTTCAAAATTTTGCTTATCATATTCAGTTTTTTAATTTTCTTTAAGTTTATTATTTTGTTTGGTAAATGGTTAGGACCTAATTTCATTTTAATCTATATAGATATCCAATTATTTCAACAAAATGTATTGAGTCTTTTCACCACTGGTTTAAAATTCTGTTAGACCAAGTTCCCATATATGTGATTCTATTTTTGGACTTTCTCCTCTCCTTCATTAGTCAATTTGTCTATCCCAGAGTCAACACTTCATTATAAGTCTTAATATCTAACGGGGTTAGTCACCTTCTTATTTCCTTTAAAATTACCTTGGACATATTCAGTATTATGCTTCCCCATAAAGTCACCTTGTCAAGTTTCACGACAAACTTTCTTACAGTTTTGATTGAAATTGCATTAAATTTATAAATTTGGGAGAACTCAAGAACTTTATGATATTGAAGTTTTTCACTCATGAACACAATAAACTGGAGCTAATTTTCAGTAGTTTATACCAGCAAATCTGTATCAATTGTTAAAATATTAAAATACTTCTTTACTATTTAGTAATCATCCATTGTTCTGAGCCTATGTTCTTTACCGCTTCCAATAAATTTTGATCATCCATAAAGGTCATCTTTTGTTAGTCATTACTATGTACATAATAATTTTGTTGCTATGTAAGGGTATCTATCCTTAAAATATATTTTCTAACTGTTGTTGGCTTATAAAATCATAATGTTTATATATTAAACTTAAGTACATCAACTTTGCTGAATTATTTTTGTTTTAATAATTTTTCTGTTGATTCTCTCTGTTTTTCTAGATATATAACCACATTATCTATGAATTACCATGGTTTTGTTTCTTCCTTTCCCAAAACTTTTCAGTTTTTCTTATCCTATGTGCTGGCTAAGACGTCCAATACAGCGGTGAGCAGAAGCAGTTACAGCAGCCAAGCCTATCATCACCATATTTTGCTGTGTATGATGCATATCCATGCTTTTGACCAAAACTTTCAGGAAAAAATATTTTAATTTTTTAATTCAATGATTTATTTATTTATATTTAGAAACAAAACCGATTATCATATTCCAGGGTATTATTTTGCATACGGATGTCATTATTGCTTTCTGGAGTTACACTTTTAATGCATAAGCATAAATAAAAGAATTAAAAACACTTGTATAGATATGGTATTAGTACTACCCATATATAATATGCATCCTTATTTTTCCCTCAAAAATTTGGGCAAAATAGTGCACATTATACACAGCAAAATATGGTAGTCTTTATTTTTACAGGGAATGCTTTTAGTGTGTTTCATTACAAAGTATGATATTTGCTATAGGTTTTAGGCACACAGAAGTTCCCTTCTGCATTTTTGTTATAATGGGACCATAATATGATTAATAGAAAGAGACTAACAGACACAGAGGGTATCAAGTTTAATGGCAAAGGAAAAGGAAACTTACAGAGATGATTTTATAAAGCAGGAGATAACTTGTTATTCTCTCAGAAGGAGGTAGGACTTCCCAGGTCCCCCAAAGTTTCCCATAGAAATACAGCTATGGACAATACCATAAAGTATTTTGCCCTTTTAATGGAGGTTTTTAAAAAAAATCTCCATTTTGTCCTCTTGTACTTGACTCCTAGATAGATACCTTTTTAATGTGCCTACTAGCTCTACAGGAGCAAATGAGCGCAGAACACTTTCAATACTTCATTTTCTTCTTGTACAATTGAGTAAAACTAAGGTCAGTTTCCCAGAAATATCCCTTTAGGAGATTCAAGTTTACCTGGCCTGAGGTCCACTTTTAAATTCTCTATTTCTAGATTACTAGGTGTTGTTGCATGAGTGTGTGTAATACTTTATTAAATGCTTTTCTGTGTTTAGATGATTATATTTTCCATTCATTCATTAAATCTGTTAATGTGGTAAATTAAATTAACCCTTTAATTGTTAATGTGGTGAATTAAATTAATAGATACTTAATGCTATCTTTGGTTTAATTTTTAACATATGCTGGATTTGAATTTACAGATCTATATTTATAACTTAATTTGACTAATAATTTTCCTGTTTTATGCAAACCTTGTCTTGTTTTGGTATAAAAGTTATACCAGTTGTATAAAATGAGCTGAAGCCTATACTTACTTTTTACAACATCTGAAAGGGTTCTTTTAGGAATGGACTTTTCTGTGGTAGAACTTACTTGTAAAACCATCCAGGCCCATCTGTGTGGCTGTGTATTTGTGTGTGCAGGTGTTTTTAGACAAATTGCTTTAAATTAATACACCAATTTCTTTAATGGCTATGTCTAGTCAGGTTTTCTAATTATTCTTGAGTCAGTTTTGGGGTGTTATGTTTTTCTTAAAAACAGCTCATTTTATCAAAGTTCTCAAATTTGTTAACCCTAATTTTATATTTTAATGTCTGTTATATTTGTAGTTATGCTTACCATATAGCTCTTAATATTGTTTATGCCATTTTTTTTCTTTTACCAATATTGCCAAAAATTTATCTCTATTAATAGTATTCAAAGAATCTGCTTTTGGTTTCTTTGATTTTTCTCTATTGTAATTTTAGTTTTAATTGCATTAACTTCTGCATTTTATCAAATTTAAATTATTCCTTTCTACTTTATTTTGTTTATATGTTGTTTTCCCAACTTCTTGAATTTGAACTCTCTGCTCACTAATTTCAATCTTCTTTTCTAACTGCATTGTGTTCCGAGAACATAATCTACATGATATTGACCCTCTGTTATTGGTTAAGATTTGCTTTATAGTCCACTATTTAATCAATCTTTGTAAACATTTGTATGTGCTTAAATATATTGTTTATGTCCTAATTGTTGGGTACAGGACTCTAGAATTGTTCATCAGATCAAAGATCTGATTGGGTTGTTCAGGTTTTCTATATCCTTAATACCTTTTTTCTGTTTGATCAACTTTGTGAGAGGCAGATTAAAATACCCAATAGTAATTGTGGATTTTTATTCTTCTTTGTAGGTCTACCAGTTTTTGATTTATTATTTGACACTTTGTTATAAGTTTACACTTACTCATCTTTTTTGTAGGTTAGGTCCTATTGCTAGTCCAATTCCTAGTTTATTTTGGTTCCTTAGCTTCAAATTTTGAAAAGTCTTTTGATGAGGCTACAGTCCTGGGTACCCTTATTGTGATAAATGAGGGCAGTTTTCGTGTCTGAGTATAATGTAGTATACTTTATTTGTAGTCATTATACATTGTAGAACTCTGTTTTAAATGATGTGCTTGATCTTGATTACCCTATATAAAGAATTGTCAGAGGGAGTCAGTTGAACTTGGAGAAAGTCTGATATGACCTTCACCCAGCTAGATTTAACTTACAACAACCTAGGCAAAAATTGTCTTCACTTTTGTATAAAATTGTGAGTTTTGACCTTCACGGGCCTGCTTTTTTTCCCCTCTCCAGGCTAATTAACAGGATTCTAGAGCTTACTCTTGGGAAAGCAGGTCCTTCTAATGAACAAATTGCCAGTAAAGGAACCTCAGCAAGATGAAAATAATTTCCCTCCTTCCTGAGAGCTACTTAAAACATACTGTTTTGCACTGTAAAGCTAGCTCAGGCAAAGGGATAAATTGAGAACATTTTAAAAATATCGTTCCTGTCTCCTGTCCAAATTTAGGCTTGTATGAAAATCTGTCATTCTATTTTCTCGTATTAATTGTCTTTACAAATGTTATTTGTAAAGAACAAAAAGTAGAACATGATTTCTGACAGCGTTGCTATATCCTATAAAATGTAAGCTATTCACAGCCTCTGTAGTGTCTTATCTGCCTTTCTTGTCATTGCCTTGGTTGATAAATTATTACCTACAAATACCTTTTAAATTAAAATCTCTATTTTGCCAAATTATATGTATATCTATATCTATAGACATAGCTACAGATATAAACATAGATATAGATAGATATACAAGTCTTGTTCTTTGCCAAAAAAGGAAGCTTGCATTTTCCTCTTCTCCCCTCATATAATCTCATGACTGCCCTTGCATTCTATATTCAAAGAGTTTGAGAGATTTTGTTTTATTTAAAATAGCAACCGCTATAACGTTTTTCCATACACTTACTTTCAACCTTTGTGTGTCCTTATGCTTTGATTGTGACTAAATCCAATCGATATTTTGTTTTTTAACTGTCAAGTTTAATACCTTAATACTTATTAAGCATACTGATACATTGCAATTGTTGTTGTCATCTAATTTGTGCTTTCTACTTATCCTTCTTTGATTCTCTTTTCTCCTTTCTTTTTTTTAATTGATATTTTTCTTGTCCCCCTCTACTAGTTTGAAAATAACATATTCTATTTCTATTATTTTATTTTACTACAAAAAATTCTTAGCACATATATGATATATATGAATGATTTTTAATTATCTATGTACCTATAATTCTATCTTTCATGTCAAATATAATCTTTCTTTTATATTTTTCACTTCTTTATCTCTCTAGTTATATTTTAGGTAATTTTTTGGAAGGTCTATCTTACAACTCATAATTCTCTTTAGTTTGATCTGTTACTTAACCAATTTATGGAATTTTAGATTTCAATAACCATATTTTTCATTTCTAGAAGTTCTTTTCATCCTTTTTAAGGTCTTTCTGGTTTGTCTTGATATTATTCTTTTCTCATATTTTTTATTCTTTCATGTGTTTAATGATTTAACCATGCTTTATAGTCTCTGTTAGTTCTATTATTTGAAATTTGTAGGAGTTCTGCTGCAATTAGATTCTGACTCATTAATGATGTAGTGGTATTTTGGGTAACTTGGATTATGAACTCATGATCTTCAGGGGACTTTATCTCTGGAAACAGTTGGAGTCTGAGTTGAGATGTATCCTCCAGAAAGGCTTTTTGCTTGTTTGTGTCTGCCAGGCTTCCTAGGGAATGTTACTAACCTAAGACCATTTGTTAAAGTATATTTTTCCCCAAGAATTCCAATATTGTGGAGGTAGCGTAAATTCAATCTCCCGAACCTTTCCAAGGCAGGCTGTAGTTCCCAATACTCAAGGGATATTCTTTTTCTCCTATCTGGAGTCCAAACCCAAAGAGACAAACCTCCATGTCTTACTTTTCACTCTGTACTTTCTCCCTTGATAATATCTTCTGAAATGAAAGCATTAGTTGTCTCTGTCAATGATTCCAAGATTTTACATGTCTTCATTCCAGATTCTCCCCTGAGTTCCAGGCCCTAGTATCCAACTACCTGTTTGAATATCTGTGGCATGACATCAAATTCAACTAGTTTAAGATCAATAAAACTCATGACCTTCCCCTCAAAAGTAGTTCTTTCTAGTGTTCTCTATTTCAGTAAATGGTGTGGCTATTCATCTAATTGTTCATTCCACAAATTGAGGAGCCATCCTGGACATCTCTTCTCATCCCCTGACCCAACCTATCATTAGCTCCTGTCAATTTTACCTCTTAAATATCTTAAATCTACCCACTCTCCCCATCATCACTGCTTTCAGACTAGTTCAAGCTGCCATCATCTTTAGCCTGCTGGTTCCCCACATTCATTCTTCCAGTACATTCTCCACAATGAGTGAATTTGATCAAATGCAACCGGGATCATTTCTCTTTTCTGCTTGAAACTTTCATTCTCTGGCTTTACATTTATGGCTCTTAAGTCTTTAATATAGTCTATTTGGCTTTGTGAGACCAATGCTGCCTGCCTCTTAGGCCCAGGCTCATTCTATTCTCTTCATCCCACTCTCACTTTCTATACTTCAGCCACACTGGCCCTCGTTGTGTTACTTAAAACCACAACCCTCCATCTTTCCACACAGCTGTGGTACAAGCTGTTTCTTTTTTTCTGGAATGCCAGTTCCCTTCCCCCAAACGTGGTCTAGTCAATACTTAACTCATCCTTTATTTCTTTGTTCAAACATAATTTCTTCAATTTTCATCCCTTTTTTCAAAGTCTTTATGTGAGTTTATAACCATATATTCATCACTGTGAATGTTTGCTTGATGTCTGTTTTCCCCACTGTTTTATGAGATCAGGGTCCTTGTGTAGTTCTGTTCATTACTGTACCCTGAGTTCTGGCATAGCCATAACACAGAGGGTGCTGAGTAAATATTTCTTGAATGACTAAAAGATCATTAAAAATATAACTATATTTTAGTTATAACTAAAATATACATCTATTCAAATAATCTCAAGGGAAAGATGAAGGGAATAGAGTTATGGATAAAACTATTGACAACTGTATTGGGATCCATTATATTATTCTTTCCACTCTTCCGATGTTTGAAATTTTTCATAAAAAAGATTATTCAACTTACTAAATCAAAATACTTAATCTGAGTTTGATAAGTGGTGAAATTAATATTAAAAATTGAGTATTGGCTCTTTAGGAAATGAATATTTTATTTAACTAAAAAGAAATTATACTGACCTGAAGATATTTCGGTAATGGTTAATTGGACCACTTAATGCTCCAGGCTGGGAAAATACATAAATATGAGCTTCAAGATCTTCTGTTGTTAACAGACATCCTTTTCTCCCAATGCCAGTGCTATGACTGGTAAACAGATGTTTCAAAGCCTAATTTAAGTGAAAGAGAACAATTAAAACTTTTTTGTTACCTAATAATAAACTAAATCTTAGGCTTTTTAAAGAGAATGATGGTCACTGTGCATTGACAACTCCTCATTCCTGTTCTATAGTGGTCGGAGGCCTCATTGTTTACAAACACACTTTATATATTTCTGTTTTACTGGTTTTACTTCTGTTATTCCCTTCTAATTCCCCATGCACACTTCACCTTTATGAAAAACATCTTGTATTCTTGGTGCCAATTCACATTCTAAAAGGCCAACCTCAACTACTATCCAAACCCTAAAGTCTTCCTCAATACTCTCGCTAACAGTGTTTCATCTGTTGACTGACAACCAGTTCTCCCCCTAAAGTCATTTGAGTTTTTTTATTACCACCCAGAGTAACAAACACATTTTACATCATGACCTAGGTCATGCTTTTACATATATATTTCTGAAACAAAACTTTTAAAGAATTATTTCTTATTCTTATTATGGTGTACGTTGCTATTTTCAATTCAATTCTGTTCTACTTCACTTTTAAAAATTCAAACTGCAAGCCACTAAATTGATTTCATGACTCACTAATGGATTCCCCACACTCAACTTGAAACACACTGGCTGGTGTGGTTCAGTGGATAGAGTTTCAGCCTGCAAACCAAAAGGTCACAAGTTTGATTCCCAGTCAGAGCACATGCCTGGGTTGAGGGCCAGGTCCCCAGTTGGGGACATGAGAGAAGCGACTAATCACACACAGATGTCTTTCTCCTCTTTCTCCCTACCTTCCTCTTGCTCTCAAAATAAATAAAAAATATAAAGTCTTTAAAAAAACTAATTAAAATGGTTTTCTGTGAAAGAGGAAATAAACAGAGAGATGGAAGAAACAGATGTGTAAGCAAGACCTCTCTGAATGTACCTTGTTTTAGAGTTTTGACTTGAAATTATATCAATGTTTTATATAAAATCATAGAAGTTAGGTAAAAACACTGCAGTCTTAAATTTGCTTTGAAAATATGAAGAAGAACTCAGGATTGTGCATCTAAATTTGGTCCAATGGAAAGATCTAGAAGCAATGAAAACCCAGTAAAATAACAATCACCTTGACACCCAGATTGTGGTCTCTAAATATCATTTTCTACTAATAGGAGCCAGAGTTCCTTTGCTAAATGACTGGTTCCAGATCTGGGGCAGAAAAGAAAAGATAAACCTAGGTCATTAAAGAAGCAAGCTAAACAATTAAAGAGCTTCTGTCGAAAGAACACAGGAGCTGAACTGAAAGGATTTCCACTTTCCTAATATGGGGTAATTTGGACACCAAAAAGAATAATGACTATAATCGATGGATACATATCAAATATTAAAAAAAACTTCATGAACTCATTATGATATGAAAGAACCCTCATTTCTAAGGCACCTACTCATTTCTCTGGGAAGTTTAATAAAAGGAAAGAAGAAGCATTTATCGTGACATACTTGTGTGAATTGTATTTCAGAGTAACCAAATAGTACATGTGGAAAATTCCTTTTTATAGAAAAATTCCAGTTAATAAAAGCTGAGAGAGTGATGGAATTTTAAAAATCACTATTTTGCACATCCTAATGAAATAATAGCCCTAGCCAATGACAATCAAGTTGTGCTAAAATTATTTGCTGAAAAGTTATTAGGAAATTTTTGGGTAGGCATGCTTACTTTGTTTTACAGTTTTGTTTACGTCCAAGGGCTTCCACTTCAGCTGCTCTCCAACTCTCTCACCTGGCATTCATAGTCCCTTATCTCCCCATGGAATGTTCTCTAAAAAGAGGTATGCCCAGGGGAATAGGCTCTCAAAAAAACTGAGTAAGAGCCAGGCACTCAAATATACAAACACACATTTTAAAAATAAGTAAGCCTATCGATGAGGCCTTAGAAGTATTTATTAAGTTTTAGCATTTGTCTATTTTTCTTTCTTAGGTATGGACTTTAATTTAAAATATTTCCCTTTTTTTTTTTTGCATAGGAGGGAATACCTAACACAGTGCATAGCATATAACAGATGTACACTAAATAATTGTTTAAAACAAAGCAAAACAACAAAAGTGGGACCAGTTCTTTTTTCAGTGCTTCAATCTATCTTTATTTTTAACTTCCCAATTTTGTCATTCTCTTGGGGCACCAGTCTTTTATTTTTAATTGAGGTATAACTGACTTATTAGTATTAGTTTTAGGTGTTTGGCATAATGATTTGATATTGTATACATTGCAAAATGATCACTACAATAAGTACTGGTTAACATCCATCACTTTGACTTACCTTGAAATCATTTATTGAGAACATAAATTCTGGGAACCACGGTATTTGGAAGAAGTAATAATAGCTGGACTTGAACAGCTGGGCAGGGTGTCGTAAAATATATTCTGAAATTAAAATGTCATATTAGACCTTACCCAAGAAGTATCAATTACATACTATTGGAAGAACTTTTTAAGGCAATTTCACCTTTGAGATAATCCCATAAAAGAATCTATAAATAGGATTTCTCTGTATTTCTCTTTGGAACAGTTTCTGTGTTCTTATATTTCATTATGGGTATTTCTGGCATTTAGAAAATTTATAGCACTTAAATAAAAAGAAAGTTCCACTTTAAGAAGCCTTAACTCAGACAGGAACAGGAAACCCAAACACGCTGATGTTCTTTTAAGGTCTGATCAGTGACCTAACACTTTTCCGAGGGATACATAGGGAGATAGTTTTCTGTTGTTTAAAGGATTTTCCTTATTGGTTGATCTGAATACATTATCCATCTGACTTCAACAGGAAAGAAAGTGTTTCCTATAAATTCACTCGTTTATCCAGAAAATTCATTCATTCAATTAATATTTGAATATCTGTGTTTGAGGGGGTTTAGCTGTGAACAAGACAAAAGATGTTCTCATTAACTTACACAATAAATAAGTAATGAAAACTTAAAAGATCATTTTGATAGCAGTAAGGCCACAAAGAAAACGAAACAAGGCAATCTGATTAAGAGTGAAGGCTGGGTGGTGTGAAGGGACTATTATGTAGGAGAGGTTGTCAGAATAGGCTTCTCTGGGATGAGCCCTGAATGGTACGAAGGAATGAGCCATGCAAAGATCTAGGAAGAGCATTCAGGAACAGAAATTCCGGGCCTGGCACACTCAAGAGGCAGAAAGAGGCTAATGCGGCTGGTATGTAGTGAATGAGGAGGGGAAGTGGCATGAAATGACTCAGAAAGAAAAGCAGAAGCTTGGTCAGGTAGGGCCAAATGATAAAGATTTAAAATGCTTTGGGAAGGCACTCAAGTTTTTAACTGGCAAGTAGTGAAATCATGCATATTAAATGTGCATATTCTCAGGTAAGTGGAGCACTGTCATCACTGGACAACACTTTTCAGCCTGCATGAAGAGATATCAATACAATTACAGATAAAATAGAGCCATCTTACTTAAAAATCCCACATTGACTTGCCTAGGGTTGAACCCATTATTGATAAAACAGTTTCAGAAATATTCCAAGTATGCTTTTGCTGAAATGACTAATTACAGTTTGTCCAAATAGCATTACTCTGTGGTCCTGATCAATGGAGCAACCATGTAGCATGACTTCTGCTGACTAATGGAGCTGAGAAAAACATGATGTATCTCAGTTTGATATTTGAATCCTAAGCATCCATCCTATTGCCTCAACAGAGATAGGTCGAATGGATATGTATCTAAAATTCAACTCTTACACTTACAACATTTAGGTAGTCATGGTCCCTTTCTTCCTAACTTGCTCAATTTTGAGGAAGAAACAGAAATATGTTGTTTTGATTTCTTGTACTCCAGAAGTTGCTGTGGGCTGTAGCAGTGCCTGAACCTCAGAAAACTTAACTCCCATAGTTAAGGAGGACAAAATTATAATTTCTGCCAAAACCAAATAAAAATATTCCTGCCAATGGTTCACAGACCTTTAATCATTCTTAAGATTTTATGAATTCCCTTTATAGACGAGGTTCTCAAAGTATATTCCGTGTACACCCCTGGGGATTCTGAAGACCTTTTTAAGGAATCTATAGTTCAAAACTATTTCATAAGAAAAATAAGACATTATTAGCTTTTCTCATCTAGTTGACATTTGCACTGATGGTACAAAAGCAATGGTAGATAAAACCATTAGCCGCCTGAGCACAAATCAAGGTGGTGACATGAAACAACACTGGTAGTCATCATATTCTTCACTAGCACACACTTGCACTACACAAATAAATATGTCAAATTAAAGGTCAGTTTCACTTAAAAATGCCCTTGATGAGATAGCAAAAATTATTAATTTTATTACATTTCAACCTTGGAGTACATGTCTTTTTAACATTGTGATGAAATAGAAAGTACACATAAAGCCCCAGCTGGTGTAGCTCAGTGGATTGAGCATCAACCTGCGAATCGAAGGGTGGTGGTTCAATTCCCCAGACAGGGCACATGCCTGGGTTGCAGGCCAGGTCCCCAGTAGGGGGCGCACGAGAGGCAACCACACATTGATAATTCTCTCCCTCTCTCCCTCCTCTCCTCTCTGTCTAAAAATAAAATAAATTAAAAAAAAGAAAGTACACATAAAGCAGTTCTGTTGCACACCCAAATACAACGGTTGTCTTGAGGAAAAGCACTTCTGCAATTGTTTGAGATGATATGTTGAATTACATGAACATTTTTAATGGACACCACTTTTACTTGAAAGGATGACTAACAAAACCACCATCAGTCAGACCTGGATATTTGACAGATAGGCTCTTGAAAATGAACAAAGCGAGGCTTTCACTTGAGGGAAAACAATCAACAGTATTGGTTGCCAATGATAAAATTCAAACTTTCAACTAAAAATTAGAATTTTGGAAACTTGTATCTGCTACTGTGAACTTGATGGCTTTGGAACACAACAGCTATTTTTTTTTTAAAATAAAATTGGGGTGATATTAATGAATGTGATTCTTCGATATCATATCATGAAATGTGTCAAATTATGGAAGACTGCATAACTCAATCAATATCTTCCAATGCAGGCTGATGAAAAATTATACATAGGTAGAAAAATCCATCCAAAGTGCTAGAGAGACCAGTGGATTTTAACGTAACAGAGTACAAAAAGTTCATTAATATGATTTCAGATTTCACGTTGTTACTAACCTTTAAGAAACCACCAATTTGAGTTTGATGTAGTATTAAAGAAGAAAATCCAGTTATCTGAAAAGGCTATTAAATGACTCCTCCCTTTTCCAATTACAAATCTGTGTGAGACAGGTTTCTTCATATACTTTAATTCAAACAACATATTGCAAGAGATTGAATGCAGAAACAGAGCTGAGAATTCAGCTACCTTCAATGAAGTCAAAAATTAAAGAGGTTTGCAAATGTGTAAAACAATGACACTATTTTCAGTAAAATTTTGTTTTGAAAGATGTAGCTAATTTTCATTAAAATGTTATATTAACATGTACTGGAGTTATTATTTTTTGATAAATTAATATATAAATTTTAAATTTTTCTCTTTTTAAATTTCTAATACAGTGAATATTTATAGATATAACTTATATAAATAAAAGCTCAGTGGGTGTTTGATAATTTTTAAGATATAAAGTAGTCCTGACACTAAATATTTGAGAACTACTGCTTTTAAAAATACTGCCATTTTTGATAGCCAAAGCTGTCAGGCAAGAATTATTTCTAGGCTGTCAAGATCCATTATCATCAAAGTAATGTTACCGCATTTTCCCCTTTTATCCCTCCCCAAGTTAGTAAAATGTTTTCTAAAAAGAAATAAAATTATATGAGCAAATATGAAGTTACTGTTTCTTAGACTCTTTAAATATTAAGTATTTAAGGCACACTTCCATGTGATAATATCATATTTTAGTCATTTAATTTTAAAATTACGTTAATCAAATTTTGCTGTTTTTAATCCAAAGTGTCAGTGACAATAGTGAATTGTCATATTGGCAAAGATGTTTTAATGAAAATTTAAACTCACCTGTAAATACATTTGGATGAGGGAAGTTAATAACAATAAGCTTCATCACCATTTCTGGATAGCAGATGGCAATTAGCCAAGCAATCATGCCGCCCCAGTCATGGCCAATAAGAACACATTTGCTATATCCTGTAATCAAGAAACAAATGTTGATATTATTGAAAAGAAACAGATGTGTGCATCATTAATTCCCATAAAATAGGTACACTTATGAAACTAATCTTTCCATTGTTCTACCCTAATTATGCACTTTGTGCAGATACAGAGTTTAATATTTCCAAAACTTGTATGTCTGAATCACCTAGGTAGCTTTTTAGAAAATTCAGACACCCAGGCTCTACTCTAGACCTGCAAATTCAGAATCTCTCCCAGGAATGAGTGCATACATACACACACCTGAAATAGTTTAGAAACCATGATTTAGACTATGCATAGTTAGGTCTTAAGCAAGAATTATATGAGTTATTTTTGAACTCTGGAAAATTTTTAGTTACAATAAAATCATAAAATGTCCCGTCTATGTCCAACTGGTAAATCTTTGTTTCAAAGAAGCATCTATTTTCTCCCTAATGTCACAAATTCAGTGTTACCAGTCAACACAGTGAAATATCACTAATTCTTTTTCTTATCCTTACCCAGGCACATTTTTTTCATTGCTTTTAGAGAGAGGAAGAAGGGAGAGAGAGAGAGAGAGAAACATTAGTGCAAGAGAAAACATCAACTAGTTGTCTCCTGTACATGCCCTGACCTGACTGGGGAGTGAACCCGCAACCTAGGTATGTGCCCTGAATGGAGCCTGAACCTACACTTTTTCGGTTTACAGGATGCTGCTCCAACCAGCTGAGCCACACTGGCCAGGGCTAAAACATCATTAATTTGAAACTGTAAAGTCAAACTGAATTAGTGGAAAGTCTTAATTACAGTACCAATTATAAACAAGTTTCATTTCATGTAATCATTATGGTAATTTAAGACAGGCTAAAATATTGATTAGTAGTGATTCCTACAGGATTTCTTTTGTATGAATGGAAAATATTAATTGGTACTTTATTCCTATAGTACTTAAAATTAATTTTGTCAAGTAAGTAGTTTTCACCATCAACCCACCAGTATTCACACACACAAAGAAACATCTTGTTTATATTATTATTTGCCTAGAAAATTGCATGATGACAAATTTAGTCCAGGTCTGGCTGAATTACCACAAAATATGAATGAAATATGGCTGTTAGAAATCAGTGTCACTGAGTCTATTTTATTGTAATCAGACTAAATGACGACACTGCACTGCCACCCCCAGACTCATCCATTTTTTCTACTCTAAGAATATGGACCTGATCTATGCTCTCATTAGATTATTACAGAAAGGCACTTGAATTTGATTTCATGGATTTCTCACTATACTGGCTCCATTAACATACTAATGGTAACAGCTGGGTTTTAGTCAGAAGGGATGCAGTGAATGAGACTTGTCAAAAAACATTTACTCTCCCTCTCTTTCCACTGCCATAGAAGGAGTGTACTTTGCTGCCCCTTTGATGTTAGCCTGGACAATGTGATTTGCTTTGCTCTCGCAATGTGTGTATGACTTGATTGTGGGCTTAACCGTATGACATGTTTTGGCCAGTGGGCTGCTAGCAGAGACCCAAAATATATGTGCGCAGCTGAGTTCACCCTCTTGTCATTTCTGCCACTGCCAGGAAGAAGGCTTCCCTCAGGCGGCTACTCCCTTTTAGCTTGGGTTCTAGCCCAACTCACGGTGAGAAGCTCGTCTGAGCTGGAGTTACAGGTCAGCCTGAGGAAAAAACCCAGAGGTGCCCAGCCTATAGTTGATCTGTAGACTCACAAGCATAGGAATAAAAGCATGTGGCTGTATGCCATTGAGTAGCAGATGGTTTGTTACATAATATTACTGTGGCACTAACTGATCAATATAGGAAAGATAATGCAAGTGCTTTTACATCTTGTAACATTTTAAAATGAATATTTTGGAGTGGGTTACGGAGACAAATTTTCTGAGTATAAGACTCAAATTTCCACCCTGGCTGGTATGGCTCAGTGGGCTGAGTGTCAGCCTGAGAACCGAAGGGTTGCCAGTTTAGTTCCCAGTCAGGGCACGTGCCTGGGTTGCAGGTCAGGTCCCCAGTAGGGGGTTGCAAGAGGCACCCACACATTGATGTTTCTCTCCCTCACTTCCTCCCTCTCTTCCCCTCTCTAAAAATTAAAAAAAAAAATTAAGATTCAAATTTCCAATAATTAGTTCTGAATAAATAGTAACATTTGGTCTATTTTTAAAAACAAGTTTTCAAAGTCATTCTTATCTGGTGGACTGAACAATTATTCTGGATGTATTATTTTAAATTCCCTGTATTTATTAATATTTTGGCCTGTATTCCTGAAACCATGATGACAGGATCCAGATAATAACTCAAGTAGGTGAAAAATTCATCCTCCCAAGAAATGAGGTTATCAATTCACAATTTATTGAATGTTAGTTCCTTAAAAATAATTAATACTGTTTTTTAATGTAACCTACCTAAACAGTCTAAAATATCCTTTATATCTGTAATTAGACAGTCCAATTTATAATGCTCTCGATGAATGGGAACATCTGTTTCTCCATAGCCTCTCAAATCCAGTGCTACAACTCGGTATTCACTTTTAAATTCCCTTAGCTGGTGTCGCCAAGAAAACCTGCAGGACATAAACATGAAAAATACCACAGTTACCAATACAAATAGTAATATTATAGATATTCTAAGTGGAAAATTATCTAAGTGGAGAAAGGTTGTAGAGTTGAGCATGAGCAGGAAAGAAGAGAACTGTTTGAGAAGAGAGCACTAACATTCTTTATTAAAATTATTTTTATTTTTCTACCAGCTCCAGTGGGTTGTAATAAAGGGCCAGTATCTACAGAAACCACAAAATATCAGATACGAAAATCGATATATTTATATAAGTACTTAATAAATCAATTTTCTAAGCTTTTCTTAAATAATGTGTGCAGCTATCAGGGAATCTATATCTACAAATGCTTCTGTATGGCAGAACCATTTGGTTCTCTGAAAAAAATTTATGAGATGAAATTTCACTTCCCTGAAAAAGTAGATTTTATTCATTTTACTCCACTGTCAAAAAGGGATCAGTGTTTTTTTTTAGTAATAACAGTTTACTTACTAATGAAAAAGTCTGAAGATTACAAAAAGATTATGATTTAAAGAATCCAATAAAAAACAAATGGTTAAGATAAACCCCTTCTTGCTAAAACAAAATTCTCCTGTGGAGAATATCCTACACCATGAGTACAAGCAAGCATGATAGTAAAAACATCTAACAACCAAAATGGCACTGGCACTGACCAATTAAAATGTCCGTATTGCAAGTCCTCTCCACTGTGAATTGATATTTCTGGGCAGGGTTCCCCCAGCTCCTCACTTTATATATGATTCAGTCTTCAGTGACTCTTATAAATTGTAATAGCATGCAGAGTGCATAGCACTGCATCTATTATGTAGTAGTCCATCAGCTATTGGTTCATTGGTTTATAAAACAGAAGATAAGGAAGTACAACTGTAAAGCTATAATGAGGATAATGCAAAGTCAGTGAGAGATGCCCAGGAGGCAAAACACATACAATAAAAGAATTTAAAGAGGTTGAAAAGGCCAAACTGCATTTCCGATTTCCAAAAATTCAAGGCACTTTGTGACTCTAAAAGAGTGGCTTAAACTGCCTGCAAGCTACACAGAAAGTGAATTTTGTAAAAGGAGCAGAAATAGAGGGTCATGCTTTCTGAAAAACAAAACACCTCTGTGGTCTCAGGAGGGAAAGAATCCAATACCCAAGGAGGCCAACTCTGAAGGGCACTTTTCTTCCTTGAACCCCAGAGAGGAATGAGGACCAGGATGTAGTTTTAGAAACCGAGGAGCACAGGCCCTGACCCTTTACTGGTAAAAGAGAACACAAAAGGTTGCTTCGGAGGAAGCCATCTGCCAGCAGGAATCATTCAGGGTAAGGACCAAGGATAGCACTCAAAAACTCTTCTATATCTAAGGGACAAAAAGCACTTGCAATAAACTTCCCTTAATTTTTGGAGGAAAATAATGGCCATATTACTATAGCCGAGTCCCGGAGACCTCCACTGGGCCAGGTATTCCCTTTGTGCTTGATCATGGAATGGCAGATTTAGTTTAAATATAGAGATTCATGAGATTTTCTTCTTCAAATAAGTGAAGTGATTTGTGATTAAAAAAAAAAACACAGAAAAAAGACAGATTTTTCAAAGTGATTCATTATGTTATGGAACTCAAAATATGCATTAAAAATTTGCATGCATACCGGCTCATGGAAACATAGTGTAAAATGATCTGACACAAGCCAAAAGGGTGATTATTGTCTGAAAAGGTTTTTGGAGTGCAATAGGCAAGTGAACACAGTGATCTGAGATTATAAACCAAGAGTGAAGGGATACTGCAATGCAAAATGACACAAAGCAATAAGATCAATGATACAAATCAACCACTTTACATCAACAGACATTATCAGGAAGGGTGTCAGATACCTATTTGGAATTAAGAATGGATCCAGAATCTTTGATCTATTACTAGGATATCTATGATATATAAAAATCTGAAAAATCATTACCAATTAAAATGGATTTGAATATGTTCATAAAAAGTGTCTTTTTTAGCTAGGCCATGGTAATATTGCTAATCTTGCCTCTGGATTGTAACAAACATATAAAGCAGTTTGTTTCCTTAAAGGTACTCAGCTGTCAATGTATATGATATTATTTTCTCATTAGCCTTACTTAAAATTTTGAATTGATTTTTTTATGTCTTTGCAACCGAAGCCCAACTCTTCCCTCTACATAATCCATCTTACCCAATCAATAAAGTTCTGCAGATTTAACCTCTTAAATATTTATTTAATCACTTTTTCTGTCTATCCCTGCATCATTATCTTAATTCAGGCCTCCATTAATGCAGCAACCTATTGATTTGTCTGTGTCCATTCTCTTCAGTTCTATCTTCCACAAAACCAAACTGATAGAGCAAAACCACAAACTCTCGCATGTAATTTCCTGCTTAAAATATTTTCTCAACACCCTATTACTCATAATGTGAACCTAAGCTCCTTCTTGCAGACAAAACCTCCAAGATTTGACTGTTCCCCAATCTTCCAGCCCGATTACTTCACACTCCGTCATTTGCTATATGTATAATAAAAAGAGCTAGCATCCATATCATTCTCACAACGTGCCTGACACAATGCTAAGTGCTTCACATATAGTAGTGTTGATCTTCAAAACAATACAATGAAGTAGGTATTATTATCATCCCCATTTTAGGGCTGAAGAAACAGAGGCACAGAGAGGTTAATTGATGTGTCAAAGGTCACAGAATTAGCAAATAACAGAGAGTGGGATTCAAATTCTCCTGCCTTGGGCAGTAAGCCACTTGTAGTGAATAGACACAGTATTTTCTTTTTTGTTTTTTTGCTCTTATGACTTTGTTCATATGATCTCCTTTGGCTGAAACATTATCCCTCCCCATCATGTCCCTACTCCCCCAAATCCTAACCTTCACCCCTCAATGAACTCCTCCTCACACTAGGCATCTCCTCTTCCAGGAGACTTCCCAGGCTCCCTCCTTTACAGGCAGGTTGGGTTGCTCCCTTCTATCCTCTCCCACTTGTACATATACTCTTCAGTATACTGGGCATGTGCTTTATAATGATCTGTTAGTGTCTGGTGCTTCCACTTGATTGTGAGCTCCCCAAGTTGTCTGGTGGAATACTGGGTCAGTAGGTGAGCAACAGAGATTTGTTGAAAAAGTTAAAGAACAAATGGAAGCACTGAGTCATGGCAGTGCTTGAAACAATGACAACTAAAGCTCCCAAATTCCTGTTGGGGAATTTATAGTCAATTTCTACAGAAGTGTGCGTTGTTTTATTTTTCGATTACAGTTTAATTTCAATATTATTTTATATTGATTTCAGATGAATAGTATAGTAGGTAGACTATCATATACTTTATGAAGTATCCCCCAATATTTCTAGTACCCACCTGGCACTATATATAGTTATTGCAAATTTATTGACTATATTTCCTGTGCTATACTTTGCATCCCCATGACTGTTTAATAACTACCAATCTGTACATATTAATCCCTTCACCTTTTACCTAGCTCCTCCCCCCATAAAATGTGCATTGTTTTAGTATCTTAAGTATCTGTGTCTTCATTCAGAATTCTTTAATTAGAGATTTCAAGGTAGAAATTTGATTCAAAATGACGTATATAATTCCACAATGTTTTACATTTAAAATTCTATTAGATATTTTGCAAACATAATACCTGCATATTTCATTATCATTGTAATAATGTAAATTGCCTTACAAATAAATTTAACATTGCCATTACCAATGAGTAGAGTCAAACAATATCTCTAAGAAACAGGGCAACTGTTATCTTAATAAACTGCAGAAGAATAATTTTTAAATGTAATCTTCCTGGAGTTCATAAGTATATTTGATTTACACTTTAAACTGAAAAGGAAATCACACCTGTGCTAGACTGATGGGCATGCCATTCATATGATTAAAACAAAAACCCCTTTGATACAAAAATGAGACATATTACAAAATCAGTAACTCCTGAAAATATTATAAATAAGCAAAACAAGCTATTTTCATCCACATGTTTTTGGGGTTTTTTTCTGGTAGATTTCGGCAATAGCAGAGAACTCTTTTTAAAAAGCAACCTCAGAGACCCGAGATGGCGGAAGAATAAGTGGAAGCTACACACGCCTCCTCCCAGGACCAATCTGGAAGTACAACTAAATTGTAGCGAAATCATCCTGAATAACCTACCGAACACTAGCTGGAGAGAAGTCTTATAACCAAGGACGGACAGAAGAAACCACATCACCAAACAAGACTAGTAGGGAGTGTGGAGGAGCTGCAAGAGGGCTGGTTGGGCTCCTACTGGCAGCAGCTGAAGTGCAGGAGGGATATTTCAGAGGCCAGGGGTTCCCCCTGAGAAGTGTGGGGTCTAAACCCCAAGATGGGCTCCCCAGCTTACAGCACCAGAGCCAGAAAGGAACCCAGATAACATCCAGTTGTGAAAAACCGCAGGGTTTCTGTCTGCCAGGGAGAGATGGCTAGAGATGCAGAGAGCCTCTTAAAGGGCCAACACATAAAAGTGCAGCCACTTACCCTGGGTTCTGGCAGAGGGATGGCAGAGTGGACTAGAGATGCTTGAGGAGAGTCTGGGGTTGGTGGCTCTGGGAAGAGAACTGAAGGAACAGTCCCCAGGAGCTCTATGCTGAGCCATTCCCCATATTTCAGGAGCCATCTCTCCCAGGTAGAGCAGTCCTCTCCAAAAGGCATCAGCCTGAAGGGAAGCAATAGCTCCACCCCCAGCAATTACTTTGCCCCACCCTGTGGAGCTTAAGCACGGCTGCTGATTATAGCTTAAGGGTATATCGTTGATTAGTTTAACAACTAAGTCGGAAAATACGAAGAAGCAGCCAAACAGGGAAGACAAAGAAACAATCCCAAATGAAAGTACAAGAGAATCCTCCAAAAGAACCAGATGAAAGGGAGGCAAGCAATTTATCAGATAGTTTAGAGTAATGATTATAAGGATATTCAACAGCATGGAAAAAGACATAGAAACCATAAAAAATGACCAGTCAGAAATAAAGAATTCAATATCTGAAATAAATAATACACTGGAAGGAATAAATAGTAGGTCAGAGGAAGAGTGGACTGATTCAGTGATTTGGAAGACAAGGTAGGAAAAAAACACCCAGGCAGAGCAGCAAAAACAAAAAGAATAAAAAATAACTTGAGGAGAGCTTAAAAAACATTTTGAACAAAATGAAGCATAACAATATCTGCATCATGGGAATATCTGAAGGAAAAGAGAGCGAGCAAGGGATCAAGAACCTATTTGAAGAAATAACGACTGAAAACTTCCCTAATCTGGTGAAGGAAAAAGACACAAGTCCAGGAAGCTCGGAGAGTCCCAAACAAGTTGGGCCCAAAGAGGCCTACATTGAGACAAATCATAATTAAAATGGCAAGGCTTACAGATAAGGAGAGAATCCTAAAAGCTGTAAGAGAAGACCAGGTAGTTATGTGCAAGGGAGCACCAATTAGACTGTAATCTGATTTCTCAACGGAAACATTTCAGGCCAGAAGGGAGTGGCGTGAAATATTCAAGGTGAAGAAGAGCAAGGACCTATAACCAAGGCTACTTTACATAGCAAGGATATCATTTAAAATTGAAGGAGAAATAAGGAGCTTCCCAGACAAGAAAAAGCTAAAGGAGTATGTTAAACCAAACCAGTACCGCAGCAAGTGTTAAAGGGCTGGCTTTAAAAAGAAGAAAGAGAGAGAAAAAAACCAGAGGAAAATAGCTTAACAATAAAATGGCACTAAATCTATCAATAATCACCTTAAAAGTAAATGGCTTAAATGCTCCCACCAAAAGACATAGGGTAGCTGAATGGATAATAAAACAAGACCCATATATATGCTGCCTCCAAGAGGCCCATCCCAGATTGAGAGACACACACAGAATAAAAGTAAAGGGATGGAAAAAGATATGTCATGCTAATGAAAAGGGAAAAAAAGCTGGGTAGCAGTACTTATTTCCAACAGAACAGACTTTAAAGCCAAGTCTATTGTAAAAGACAAAGAAGGATACTACATAATGATAAAGGGAACAATCTAACAAGAGGATATAACCGTAGTAAACATTTATGGAGCACCCAACATAGGAGCACCTAAATATGTGAAGCAAATCTTGATGGACATAAAGGGAGAGATCAATAGACATACAGTCATAGTTGGGGATTTTAACACACTGTTGACTTCAGTGGATAGATCTTCCAGGCAGAAAATCAACAAGACATGGCCTTAAGCAGCACACTAGATCAAATGGATTTAATTGATATCTTCAGCGCATTTCACTCCAAAGCAGCAGAATATACATGCTTTTCAAGTGCATGTGGAACATTTTCTAGGATAGACCTCATGTGAGAACACAAAACAAGTCTCAATAAATTTAAGAGGTCTGAAATCATATGAAGCATCTTCTCTGACCACAATGCTATGAAACTAGAAATCAGTCACATTGTGAAGACTGACAAACACACAAAGACACAGAAGCTAAATAACATGTTATTAAACAATGAACAGGTCAACAATGAGATCAAGGAAGGAAAAAAGATATCTAGAAACACATGAAAATGAGGACACAATAATCCAAAATCTGTGGGGCAGTGGGAAAGCAATCCTAAGAGGGAAATTCACAGCATTACAGGCCCATCTCAAAAAACAAAAAAACAAGAAAAGCTTAAATAAACAATCTAACTTCATACTTAAAGGAATTTGAAAAAGAACAACAAACAAAGCCCAAAGTGAGTAGAAGGAATGAGATAATAGAGATCAGAGCAGAAATAAACAAAACAGAGTCTTAAAAAATGATATTAAAAAAACAATCAATGAATCCAAGATCTGGTTCTTTGCAAAGATAAAGAAAATCAACAAACCTTTCACCAGGCTCATCAAGAAAAAAGAGAAAGGACCCAAATAATTAAAATCAGAAATGAAAGAGGATAAATAATAACTGACACCAAACAAATATACAGGATTGTAAGAAAATATTATGAACAACTACATGCCAAAAAACTGGACAACTTGGATGAAATGGATAAATTCCTAGAAACATACAATCTTCTAAAACTAAATCAGGAAGAACCTGACAACCTGAATAGACAGGTTATACCTAGCAAAACTGAAGCAGTAAAAAAACAAAACAAACAAACAAAAAAACCCCACCAACTCCCAACAAACAAAAGCCCTGGACCAGATGGATTCACAGGGCAATTTTACCAAACATTCCAAGAAGAACTAACACCTTTCCTTATCAAGCTATTTCATAAAAATTCAATAGGAGGGAAGGCTCCCAAACTCATTTTATGAGGTCATCATTATCTTAATTCCAAAACCAGGTAAAGGCACTACAAAGAAAGAAAATCATAGGTCAACAGCCCTGATGAACATAGATGCTAAAATCCTCAACAAAATATTAGCAAACTGAATCGGGCATGCATCCAAAGGATCACACATCGTGGTCAAATGGGATTTATTCTGGGAATGCAATGTTGGTACATTTGAAAATCAATAAATGTTGCTTCGCCAGATAAAGAAAATGAAGAATATAAACCATGTAATCATATCAATAGATGCAGAAAAAAAAATTTGATAAAATCCAGCACCCATTTGTGTTAAAACTCTCTGCAAAGTGGGATTAGAGGGAACATACCTAAACATAATAAAGGCCATATATAAGAAGCTCACTGCCAGCATCATGTACAATGGACAAAAACTACAAGCATTCCCCTGAAGTTCAGGAACAAGACAGGGAACATATTGTAGTACTGGAAGTCCTAGCCACAGCAATCAGACAAGAAATAAAAGGCATCCAAATTGGAAAGGAAGAAGTAAAACTGTCATTAGTTGCAGATGACATGATAACAGTGCCTTTGGGGTACATAGAGAACCCCTAAGATTCCAGCCAAGAAACTACTAGAACTGATAAATGAATTTAGCAAAGTAGCAGAGTACAAAATTAACACCCAGAAATCAGCTGCATTTTTATATGCCAATAACAAAGTAACAGAAAGGGAAATTAAGAAAACAATCCTATTCACAATTGCTACAAAAAAAAAACAACAACAACCTAGGAATAAAACTAACAAGGATGTAAAAGAACTGTACTTGGAAAATTATAAGACACTTAACAAAAAAACTAAAGATGATACAAATAAGTGGAAGCACATCTTGTGTTCATGGACAGGAAGAATTAACATCATTAAAATGTCCATACTTCCCAAAGGAATCTACGGATTCAATGCAATGCCTATAAGGTTCTAATGAACAAAAATTCCAGAACAAACATTCCAAAAATTTGTATGGAACCACAAAAGACCCCATATAGCAATAGCGATCCTGGAAAGAAGAACAAAGTTGGAGGAATCAAACTACCTTATATCAAACTATACTATAAGGCCATAGTAATCAAACCAACATGGTACTGGCATGAAAACAGGCACGTAGATCAATGGAATAGAATAGAGAGCCCATAAATAAACTCACACCTTTATAGTCAATTAATATTTGACAGAGGAAGCAAGTACATACAATGGGCTAATGATAGTTTATTCAATAAATGTTGGGAAAATTAGACAGATAATGTGCAGAAAAATGAAACTAGGCCACCTTCTTGCACCACACACAAGAAAAAATTCAAAATAGATCAAAGACTTAAATGTTAGACCTGGAACTATAAAAATTATAGAAGAAAACAAAAGCCTTAAAATCTCAGACATTGCTCATAGCAATATTTTTTTGATATATCTCCTCAGGTAAGGTAAACAAAAGAAAAAATTTAAAAATGGGACTACATCAATTAAAAAGTCTTTGCACAGCCAAGGGAACCATCAACAAAAAAAAAGACAACCCACAGAATGGGAGAATATATTCACCTATATATCCGATAAGGGGTTAATATCCAAAATTTATAAAGAACTTATAAAACTCAACACCAAAAAAACAAACAATTAAAAAATGAGCAAAGGACCTGAATAGACACTTCTCCAAAGAGGACGTACAGATGGCCAATAGACATATGAAAACATGCTCAATGTCTCTAATCTCTAGTGATATGCAAATTAAAACCACAATGAGATATCATCTCACACCTGTCAGAATGGCCATCATCAATAAATCAACAAACAACAACTGCTGGTCAGAATGTCGAGAAAGGGGGACACTTGTGCACCATTGGTGGGAATGCAGATTGGTGCAGCCACTGTGGAAAGCAATGTGGACATACCTCAAAAAATGGATCTGCATTTTGACCCAGGGATCTCGCTTCTGGGAATATATACAAAGGAACCCAAAACATTAATTCAAAAGAACATAAGCACCCCTATGTTCACTGCAGCATTATTTACAATCACCAAGATATGGAAGCAGCCCAAGCATCCATCAGCAGATAAGTGGATTAAACAACTATGGGACATTGACATGATGGAATACTACTCAGCTGTAAAAAAGATGAAAGTTTCACAGTTGCAACAGTATGGGTAGACCTGGAGAACATTATGCTAAGTGAAATAAGCCAGACAGAGAAAGACAAATACCATATGATTTCAGTCATATGTGGAATCTAATGAACAAACTGAACTAACAAGGAAAATGGGGACAGATGCATAGACGGAAAGTAGGATGACGGCTAGTGGGGTGGGGGAGGCATTGGGGATAGAAGGATTCAGCAAAAAGGAAGAAGCACTCATGGACATGGACAATAGTGTGATGATCACAGAGGGAGGGGGTATGATAGGGCTAAATGATAATGGAAAAAAATACAATGAATATTTAATTTTTTTTTAAAGGCAACCTCTTTCCTAGTTATAACTCAATGTAAGGAGGTTTTCTGGTTTCCCCAGCTAGCCATTGCCAGATGTAGAATATTTCTTCCCTCTTCACAAGTGATCAGCCTCTGTGCTCAGCTGTATGTATGAAGAGCCCTCATTAGCCTTAGCTCTTGACTAATGATGAATTCATTCCATACAGCTGGTGATAAAGATGACTCAAAGACATTGCCTGCATCAGCTCAGAATATTTTTAAAAGCGATGTAAATATAGGTGGAGAGAGGGAGTGGGAAAAAAGTCATCTTTTGATAAACAGCCTTATTTTGTGTTAATTTAGGTAAAGGTCTCTCAAAATTGTATCTTGTTTGATGTTTCCTGTAGATTTTAAAAAAGAAGACCCAGGATTTTATTGTTCCTGTATAACCTCTAATAGTATATGTTAAATGTCACCAATTCTCAATGGCTATTCTTAGGTAAGGACAATAAATGCAGATAATGCTTTTCTATTTAAAAAGCACTTTTACACACATAGCCAACTTATGATTACTTTGTTTTCATTATGTCAAATGGTCTGACCTACTTGATCTACAAATAAGATTATAATTTCTTCTATATTTAGGCCAAATGATTAATAGAGGAATAATATTTACATGTACAATGTACATTGAAATTGGTTTGAAATGCCAGGCAAAGTTTTTTTTTTTCTTTTCTTTCAAGGAAGAGAGAAATGCAAGAAAAGGGGCTTTTGGAAAAAGAAAAGAGAAAACCCAAGAGAGACACTTGAAGTGGCGTAATCAAAATGGCTTTGTTCTCAGAAGTGGAACAGACAGGTCATGAGGCAGTTCCAGTTTTAATTTTTTGAGGAAACTCCAAACTGTTTTCCACAGTGGCTGCACCAATCTGCATTCCAACCAACAGTGCAGCTGAGGGTGCCCTTTTCTCCACATCCTCGCCAGCTCTTGTTTGTTGATTTATTGATGATAGCCATCTGACAGGTGTGACATAATGCTTCATTGTGGTTTTAATTTGTATTTTGCTGATTAGTGACCTTGAACATCTTTTCATGTGTCTATTGGAAGTCTGCATGTCCTGTGTAGAGAAGTGTCTATTCAGTTCTTTTGCCCATTTTATGATTGTTTGTTTTTCAGTGTTGAGTTTATAAATTCTTTATAAATTTTGGATATCAACCCCTTATCAGATGATTATTGACAAATATGTTCTCCCATTTTATGGGTTGTCTTTTCATTTTGTTGATGGTTTCCTTTGCTGTGCAAAGACTTTAATTGATGTAGTCCAATTTTTTTATTTTTTCTTTTGTTTCCCTTGCTTGAGGAGGTATATCAGAAAAAATACTGCTACAAGCAATGTCCGAGAATTTGATGCCTATGTTTTGCTCTAGGATTTTTATGGTTTTCAGTTTTACATTTAAGTCTTTAATCCATTTTAAGTTTATTCTTGTGTATGGTATAAGAAGTTAGTCTAATTTTATTTTTTGTATGTATCTTCAATTTTCCCAGCACCACTTACTGAATAGACTATCTTTACCCCATTGTATGTTCTTGCCTCCTTTTTCAAATATTAATTTGACCATAAAGGCGTGTTTTTTTTTTCTGGGCTCTTTATTCTGTTCCATTAATCTACATGTGTTTTTATGCCAGTACCATGTTCTTTTGATTACTATGCCTTGTAGTATATTTTGATATCAGGTAGCATGAGCCGCTCAACTTTGTTCTTCCTTCCCAAGATTGCTGTGGCTGTTTGAGGTCTTTTGTGGCTCCACATAAATTTTGGGAATATTTGTTCTAGTTCTGTGAAATATGTCTTTGGTATCTTGACAGAAATTGCATTGAATCTGTAGTCTGCTTTGGGTAGCATGGACATTTTAATAATGCTAATTCCTCCTATTCACTTCTGGAATACATCCAAAGGAAACTGAAACATTGATTTTTAAGAATATATGCAGCCCTATGTTCATTGCAGCATTATATACAATAGCCAAGATTTGGAAGCAGCCCAACTGCCCATCAGTAGTTAAGTGGCTAAAAAAGCTATGGCACATTTACTCAATGGAATACTACTTGACTTTAAAAAAGAAGGAAATTTTACCATTTATGACAGCATGGATGGACCTGGAGAGTATTTTGCTAAGTAAAATAAGCCAGTCAGAGAAAGACAAATATCATATGATTTCACTTACATGTGGAATCTAATGAACAAAATAAGGTAAGAAACAAAATAGAAACAGACTCATAGATACACAGAACAGACCAATAGCTGTCATAGGGGTGGGGGGTTGAGGGGCTTGGTAAAAAAAGTGAAGGGACTAGCAAAAACAAAACAAAACAACTCATAGACACAGTCAACAGTAATGGTGATTGCCAGAGGGAAGGGGCTTGGGAGGAGGTAAAAGAGGATAAAGGGGGTATAAATGGTGATGGAAGGGGACTTGATTTTGGTGAAGAACACACAATACAATATACATATAATACATTATAGAATTGTACACCAGAAACCTATGTAATTTTTTTGAAAGAATGAAACTGCAAGTTTATTTAACAGTATAAAATTAAAAAGCAAAAACAAACAACAAACATTCTTTCCACACAATCTTTCTAGTTTACATCAACTTTGAACATCACACACTAATAACCACTTAGTTGCATTTTTTAAAGTGTCAATTTCAAATTAGAGGTAGTTGAGTCAGATGATAAACTATCAAAATGGAAGTATTTTAATGCTAAAATAAAAAGGGCTCATTGACTTCATTTGAGAAAAGAGAGCAGAGATGGTTTTCCAGTTGGGAGAGATTTAGGCAATGTATAAAAAACATATCCTGGGTGGCCCTGGTTGGTATGGCTCAGTGGATTGAGTGGGGGCCTGTGAACCAAAGGGTTGTGGGTTCGATTTTCAGTCAGGGCACATGCCTGGGTTGTGGGCCAGGTCCCCAGTAGAGGGCACACGAGAGGCCATTGTGCATTGATGTTTCTCTCCCTTTCTCCCTCCCTTCCCCTCTCTAAAAATAAATAAATAAAATCTTTTTAAAAAATACCCTGGCTGGAATGAGTTAAAAAAATGTCACTGGCCACTTATTTTGCTATCTTGAGTAGAGGGGAAAAAAATCCCCAAACCCCCAGAGCTTTGGTGTCATAGTAACATATTTTTAGAAACATTCATTAACAAAGTCAAATCTATAAAAAAATGTCCCTGTGTTTGTTTTAAAAAACATTGAATAGTCTCCCCTTACCTACTAACACCATTTGTTTTTCCAAACTGCCTGGAAGCAGGAATGTATGTGAGATTAATTCACTGCACTATTAATTAAAACCAGAATCCTTTCCTCGGAACAACTTCCAGAGCAGCAGGCAGAAGCAGGGGCCCATCCAAGGGAGAAATAAAGCCATTCTGACTCACAGGACATGAAATGTTTGGCTCGAATTCCGAACACACTCTGGCTGCCATCAAAAGTCCTTTCTTCATTGGATTGCTCAGAAAATAACTGAAGTGTTATTTTTAAAATGAAGGATGCAAGCAACTAGGTTCCTTTTCTTTCCTTAAAAAAAAATCACCACATGGTTAGCTTTCCTGTAACACCCTCCGTGTCTGGTTCAAAAAAGGAATCTACAGAATAAGATCACTGAACACTTCATTCCGCCTCTGCAGGCCCCATGGAAATTAGCATCAGAGAGGCTACTGCAAACTTGCTGGGCTGGGGAAAGGAGGCCTGAATGGTTGAAGCTGCCCAGAGTGGTCCCCGGGTTCCAGTTTTGTCCCCTGTCTGTTTCTTGCCAAATATCACCTAGATTTCTGCCCATTATGTCCCCAGGGGGTGGACCCTGTGGCTGGAGAGGCAGAGAGAAGTGAAAAGCTAGCAGAAACAGAGACTAGGACCGAGGAAGAAAGGTACCCCTCCTTCAGCATCCCTTGAGAACTACATAAATAAGAGCTCAAAGTGCAACAATGCATGAACGCCTGGTCGGTCTGGAGTGACTTGTTATCAGGGATCAGCAGGACAAAGGCATGACCTCCTTCAGCATCTTTCTTCAGGCCTCACTAGAGAAAAAACAACAAAGACAGCTGTCCCATACACATATAAATAGTCCCTTAACTAGAAGGAAAAAAACGAACACAGTTTCAAATGTATTTCTAAAAGATTAAAAAAAAAAAGTCCAAATGGCAAATCTTGACTCCAAATTGTCCACTGTCCATGTTTCTCTCATGGGATGTTTGAAGAGGCTTAACCCAACTTTAACCCTAACCCTAAACCTACACATCAGGGCCTCCAGACGGGGAGCATGTACAGTGCAGGGAGCTGGCAGCTCTGGTGGGAGGTATTGAGTATGGTTCTCACGTGTTAGCAACCAGTGTCAAGTCCAAATACACAGGTAAAATGACTTCTGAGTGTTAAGGGAGCTTAGGAGGCTAGTGTTGAAGCTGTATGAACAGGCCAGGCAGGTTGGGGGCTCATCCCTTGGCTATAGGCAGACCACAGCTGAGAGGCTGACAATCCAGAGACCAGGGAAGGGACCATGGACAAAAGCAGTGCGAGGCTCCTAACAGCTTGCAATTCAGGGGCTGAGAACTCGGATAAATGCCCGGTGGGGACTTCCTGCCTATTCTGGAATGAGGGTGGTGATATGCTGCCAGAGAAAGCTCTCAGAATGAGGATTCTCAGGCAAAATTTTAAAGCCAGATCAGACAGTTTCAGGGTCATTCACAAACCCAAAATGACACGGCTGATTACTGAAAGGGCAGTACTCATGTTAAAGGTTTTCTCTGGCCACTACCTGGGCTGAACCACGAATAATGCACAAAACAACGCAAGGTTTCCACGCTCACCTGGCTTGGAACCCAAACCCCTGAACACAGCGATCAGACGGCAGTCCACCGAGAAGGTGACCCAGTGTCTTCTGCCCTTCTGAACGCCCAACACAGCACAGGAACAATGTTTCTCAGCGGCTACTTACATCCTGCTTTATGCTACTGCCTGCTCAGCCAGGTTACAATGGTAGCAGAAGAAGCTGTGATCCTGGGCCCCAGTGGAAAGGTGGCCTCCCAGGAAAGCTGCACGATATACATCACGTCAACTGAGAGGCCAGGAAAACGCCCGGTCACCCTCCCAAGAACATCCCTGAAATCTGGGGGAAGAGGGAAATGGAGAGATAGCTGACACACCATATCACTCCTTGAGGCACCCTGAAGAGCTTCCCAAGAGTGCAAATTGTGAGGATGGTAACAAGTCAGAGCAGACTAACCCATATGGACTTTGGGATAACTGGATTTTATGCTTCTCCGATGCCCTAGCTGGGTGCGGTGTCCCTGGGCTCTGGGGTGCCGTCCTGAGGGTCAGGCTGCCCCAAGCTGTGGCTGGTGTCTTCCATGCTCAGAAGGCTGGTGGCGGCCTGGGAGCTGGTGCTGTCGGCGCTCCGGGACCAGGAGCGGCTTGGTTCAGGGACTCAGTGTCGGAAGAGTAGGGCGGCGGAGGAAGGTCTTACCATGCGGGGCTTTGGCCCAGCAAGGCCCCTGAGTAGGAGGACGCGGAGCCCACTTCTGACGCATTCCGCTCGGCCTGGCTGGCCACTTACTGGATGCTATTGTTGACGTCGTAGGCGACGTTACAGTGGTGGGGGTTGTCTAGGACCACCAGGCGCAATAGCAGCACAAGGTGCTGCCGCCGGTGCACCGGCAGCGTCATGACATCGTTCTGCTTCCGCTGGTGGTGCAGGACCAGCGCCAGCAGGGCCACCACCAGCACGAAGATGACGGAGCTGCCGATGATGGTGTAGGCGATTCTGGGGTAGTACACTAGCTGGTTCTCCGAGGTCACAAACACCTGCCCGCTCGCTGCCAGGGTCCTGAGAACTTTCACAGCTTTCCTCATCGCTGTTGTCTTAGCAGTTATTTTGCCCGTTGCCAGTGAAGCTCTTGTCAATGCGGAGGCCATTCTTACAGTGGTAGCACGCCGTGGAGCAAAGCAGAGGGTTTGCTGTGCAGTTCTCTTCGTCGCTGCCATCGGGACAGTCCTCAAACCCATTGCATCGGAAGGGACCGATGATTCAGTGGATGCCACTGGCACAGGGGAAGAACATTGGACCGCATTTCAATTTGGCCTTGGGGCACTCCTCATCGCTCTTGTCGAAGCAGTCAGGCAGTCCGTCACACTGCCAGGAGCCTGGGAATACACCGCCCGTTGCTGCACATGAAGTTCCCCGGAATGTTGCACTGGTTGGTGAAGTTGTTCCCAGCGAGTAGTTGTCTCAAAAGTGAGACACTCTTACCTTGGATGTGTGTTCTGACATGGCTTCACATTGCCGAAGGAGGAAAGAAAGAATTTTGTCTCTCTGTGGTCTTTGGTATAATGCTCTGTAGTACCCATACACATTGTTGATACAGAGAGATCTGATCGGATCACTGCGGAGAAGTAGGAACGATCCATCGAAATCTATGTAATTTTACTAACCAATGTCTAACGCCAATAAATTCAATAAAAACTTTAAAAACCAGCTTTATTCTAAACTCTACTTTGAGTTGATTTTTTCCTGAATAGAGTACCTGAATGGAGTACCGGAATGGAGTACCTGAATGGAATTGACTAGGCACCATAATGGATAACATTGGTCTGGCTGGTGTGGCTCAGTGGATTGAGAGCCAGCCTGTGAACCAAGGGGTTGCTGGTTCGATTCCCAGTCAGGGCACATGCCTGGGTTGCAGGCCAGGTCCCCAACTATGTTTCATGATGTTTCTCTCCCTCTCTTTCTACCTCCCTTCCCCTCTCTCTAAAAATAAATAAAAAAAAAAAAACCTTTAAAAAAAATAGTGGCAATTTGATTGGAAGGAAAGACAGACTAAGCCTCAACATAGAGGTCTTACTTTGGAGGATTAGAGGGTTTTGATTACCAGCAATTTCCATGTAGTTGCTTTTGGAATCTCCTTTAACAATTAGGTAGTTTTTAAATTAATGGCCAGCAAAGTTCAGTTAATTCAATATGGCCTATTTGAGTAACTGACTTATCAAGGATTTGTTATGTTGTTTTAAGTTGTAGCAAAGCTCTGCTGGAGTAACAAATGGCGGGTTTGGTGACTAGAAGGAACTCATTTCTATGATCTGATTATATTTCCTAATCTATGTTCTGCAGAGTGAAAATATATCCAGGAGTTTCTTCAAAACTAAACCATTTCTCACAATGACCAGATGCCTTTTGGACACATCCAAGGCTTGAATTTGCTGGAGCAAATGGGACTGACTTATATTCAAAAACCAGTGCTGGGCCTCTCCTAGGTTGTTCATCAACTGAAAATTTTAGGATAAGTACAAGAATCACCAGGCATCTCTATTTTTGCAAAAGTGCTCTCATAAAGAGTGAAGAATGGGACAACACTGTAAAAAATGTGTAAAAGTATAATTTTTAAAAATGCCAACAGTATCCACTTTTCCTATATTGAATAGATATCATTGCTATTTTCTGAACTCTTCAAAATTATTACCAAGTGGTTGTAGGTTTATTTTTATCTTCATGTAGATTGTTTTACCTATAAAGAAGTAAAGTCCTAGGAGGAAAATGATCACAGACAAGTATTGGGGTTGGTATGAGGTAGAGAGTGAGAACAATCTTTCCATCTTTTCTTTCTAAGAAGTTAAATATCAATCCCCAATTCAGATCATGAACTTTATTCAGAATGATGACACAAAATGTTATAGTAAGATATTGTTATATTATTGGCTAACTCTTAACATCCTTTTGAATGTTTCCATAAGGTGTGAAATTTGAAGGGTAAAAAATCATGTATCACCGTTTCTATATACTGAGGACAAGCAGCAGATGTCAGCTGTAAAGTTCAAGAACAAAGTGTGCCTTACTTTCTGGCACTGGCAATTTCAGAGGGTAGCTATGAGGCATAAATGAGATGATACATGTAAAACATTTAGAAGAGCCCTGGTACATAGTAAATGCTCAATAAATTTTCACTATCATTATCATCATCATCATCATCATCCTCTTCAGCCAGAATCAGAAAATTAATTTTTAAAGGTTTAGGCAAGGCCCCATCCCCAAATTTCTCCCTTACTATTTCTCTTACCACCCAGAATCCACAGTTACATATTCACCTCCTTTAGAATTTTAAAGGTTTTTTAATAAGATTTTTTAAAATTTATTTTTAGAGAGAGGGGAAGAGAGGGAGAATGAGAGGGAGAGAAACATCAGTATGTGGTTGCCTCTCACATGCCCCCTACTGGGGACCTGGCAGGCCGACCAGGTATATGCCCTAACTCGGAATTGAACCAGCAACCCTTTGATTCACAGACTGGCACTCAATCCACTGAGCCACACAAGCCAGGGCAGAGTTTTAAAGGTTTTGTGTTATCCAAAGTCCTGATTTAAAATCTACCTAGCTCTGGACAAGGTATTATCTTAATACACTTTAATATTTTATGAATTAAAGGACTTTAATAGGAAGAGAAACAACCCAATTAAGAAATGGGCCAAGGACCTGAACAGGTACTTTTCCAAGGAGGACATACACAGGGCCCAGAGACATATGAAAGGATGCTCAGCATCACTAGCCATTGGAGAGATGCAAATTAAAACCACAATGAGATATCACCTCACACCAGTCAGAATGGCCATCATAGCCAAATCAATAAACAACAAGTGTTGGCGAGGATGTGGAGAAAAGGGGACCCTAGTGCACTGTTGATGGGAATGCGGACTGGGGCAGCCACTGTGGAAAATGGTATGGAATTTCCTCAAAAAACTAAAAATGGGATTGCCTTTTGACCCAGTAATTCCACTGCTCAGATTATACCCTAAAAATCCAGGAACACCAATTCGAAAGAACCTATGTACCCCAATGTTCAAAGCGACACAATTTATAATAGCCAAGTGTTGGAAGCAACCTAAGTGCCCAGCAGTAAATGAGTGGATCAAAAAACTGTGGTACATTTACACATTGGAATACTGCACAGCAGAAAGAAAGAAGGAGCTCCTACCATTCACAACAGCAAGGATGGATCTGGAGACCATTATGCTAAGTGAAATAAGCCAGGCAGTAAAAGACAAATACCATATGATTTTACCTATAAGTGGAGACTAATCAACAGAACAAGCAAGTAAGTTAAATGTAATCAGAGACATTGAAGTGAAAAACAAAGTGACAGTGAACAGAGGATAGGGGGAGGGGAAGACGGGGGAAACAGGGGAAGGGTGTTCAAGGAACATATATGGGGGACTCATGGACAAAGTCAAGGAGGGTGGGGTTGAAGGCAGGGGAGGGGCAAGTGGTGGGGGAAAATGGACAAAACTGTACTTGAACAACAATAAAAATTTTTTTTAAAGGGACTACTAATAAATGCATTGAGGATGTTAGTACTGGCACATGGATCTCCACACTGAGTGAACGGAAATGAAGGGAAAAAATGAACATTTAGTGAGTATTCACTGGGGCCATGTGAAAGGTCTTTGACATATTTCGACTCTCTTTATCCTCATGACTGTGCAGGCAAGTAAGTGACTGAGCCAGAATTCACTGCCAATGTTACTTTATGGAGACTTGACTAATGCTTCAGACTTACATTTTATTGTGAGCAAATTATGTCAAGCACTCCACTGAATGAGTCTATATATACATGTTTATTTGCATGGGCTGTTTACCACCTAATTAAGTTGTCTCCAGATGGAAGAAAATAAAAGTTTAACATGAAAAAGACTTATGTTTATTTATGCAGGTAAATCCAGAGTGGAGAAAAATCTGCACATGGAGAAAATCTTCTCAAGGATAGGCATCCATAGACTTTTTGCTCTGGAAAAATGATCAAGCAGATAGGTTTCTGCCATCCCCCATTCTTTTCTTTAATGCCTAGTGTACTAGCATTCTCAATGCATTTGATAATAAAGTCTCAGTAAGTATAACATTCTGATAAGCAAAGTCTTAAATGCAAAAGTTAATTGGTAAGTTTACCAGAATTCTGGAAATCCATGAAGTAGCAGCATAAGTGGTTTGCCTCTTTCTCCAGCAGCAACATAATGAAATCTTAACCCCGAATCCTGCAGTAGCAAATAGAGGGCATACAATTTTAGTGATGATTTGTGTTGACTGTCAAAGCAGTACATTTAGTATTTCCATTTCATTAAAAACTCACTTGTATTATTTTTAATAATGAGAAATAAGTATTAATTTTCAAAAGAAAAACCTTCATGATTTATCAACTGGGTAAACTGACAGATTTACTTTTGTCAACATTCCCTTTATAGTACCTTCCTTTCTTCTACTTACAAGGTCAATTTATATTTTATGAGCTTCTGAAATAATGTCACAATTTGTGACTCATCTTACTGCTGTGTCACATTTCGTTTCACTGAAATTCTACAGGACGTGTAAATAGTTCTGAATTTATATTCCTGCCATGTTTGCCTCCTAGCCACGTACTTTTCTCAGCTTGCCTGTCAAGCGCTATGCCATCAGTTATATAATTCACACCTTCTTTCCATATTTTTAGTTCTCTCCTTCCCACATTATTTTAAGTTGAGAGTTGCACGCACAGTTCCCTTCTCTGCCTGCTTCTCACCTCGTGTCAATGTATTTATAACAGCAGAATGCTCTGAGTGATCAAGACTTCATTTGCATGTGGGAGACAAGACTGCCCAAGGGAAATAAAAAGCATGGGGATGAGAGGAATACAGCAGATACAAAGCAAACTGAAGAGAGGAAAATGGCAAAAAAAGCAAGAAAGAGAAACAAAAACTCAGAAAAAAATGAGGAAAGAAACCAAGAACCAAAAGGTGAGCATGGACACTGGGTTTTATATTAGGTTACCCAAGCAATTGGGTCTTTAGGTGTGAAAAAATCATAAAGGTCATCTAATCCAACCCCATCATTTTTGCAGATTTAGAAACTGAGGCCCAAAGATGTTAACACAGATCATGGAGTTGGTTGGGAGTAGGTCTGTGACTAGAGCCCCCATCAAGTCCTACCTCCCAGAATGATGTTCTTTCCATTCCTTGATTCTGTGTCTCTGAGGAAACTCTTAAGTTGACCATTGAGAAGAGGCATTATGGGGAATCCCGGATGGTTTTTTACACTGTTTTTTTCTCTTCATATTGGATGAAGATAATAAATCTGACTTTGCCCTCAACTACAAAATGCCTTCCTAGTTCAGTAACTTCTTTTATTGGCATTAAGTCTTGGAATATAAAATACTGTGGACACTTAATTGAATTTAGTGAGCAAATTACTTTTTTGTACTTACTATGTGCCAGACACTGGTCTTTTTTGTTGCGGTTGTTGTTTCACAAATATTAACTCATTTAATTCTCATATCAATCCTAAGCTGAATAAAGGTAAAAAATGTATATCCCTTGGTCCTCTGAACTCCAGCTGCTGGACAATCCAGCTCCTAACAGGAATCCCCCACTTGGTGACATAAAAGTCCACTCCCATGAGGATAGTTTTGAAAGGCCTGTGAGTCAAACAACAGGGTGTATCACAAAGGGTACCACCTGGAGCCTCAGGAAATAGAATATCTGTGGGCTGTGAGGAGGCTTGGGACACAAGCATGGACAATTAAAGAGTATGCTTGCATGCTTGACATTTACTTTTTATTCCATTTCTTTGGTCTCTGACTTCAAAACTTGGCTTCCTTCTCCACAAACATACACCATTTATTTACAATTTCACCACGCTGCTTAGGTCATCTGTGAATGCTCCATTCTGCTGACCTGAATAAACTCCTGATTTCCGATGACTTACTCTCTTTACTCTCTCAATCTCTAATATCTGGGCAAGGACAGACTTCTGAGATAGTAGGGCACCACCAGGAACAATTCCCTGCAGGCGATCTGAGCTCTAAAGGGCAAAAAGGTGACAGGAGACAGCTTCCCCTTACATTAGGAATGGGAGTGAATTATTCTGGATTGTGGTGGAGGGTGGGACACTAATATAATAGGACCCTGATTCTATTAATTCCACATAACCTATTCTCTTCTCTCTTCTCTCTCTCACTCTCTCTCTCT